>JADBJO010004730.1:78833-83833 GCA_016801955.1 Conus betulinus
ATTTATATTTTGAGTGGCAGGAAGTTCCGGCAAGAAGCCAAACGGTACATCTGTGCCCACTCTTCAAATTTCAACAGAAGGCAAGGCACAATGTTCAGAAATAGGCTTGCTTGCTCTCTCTCTCTTCTTTCCCCCCCCCCCCTCTCTCTCTCTCTCTCTCTCTCTCTCTCTCTCTCTCTCTCTCTCTCTCTCTCTCTCTCTCTCTCTCTCTCTCTCTCTTTGATAACTTTCAAATCAATGTAAAAATAAATATTTCACGTCCATTTTAGTTGTTGCAACTCATTGCGTCGTCCGTTTTTTTTTTTTTGATAGGTATTCGAAACACATGTCTTATTACCTTCTCTTTAATGAAAACAGTATGTTTTACCTTACATATTACGAAATAAATGTATCATGTTATGTCACATTTGTTTGTGGGAAATGAGAATCGAAAACATATTTGTCGCACAGTGTATTTAGAACTGCCAATGGCACGGAATGTGTACTCTAACTGTTCCCCTTCATTGAAACATTGAGTTTGATTAGCACAGCTACAATAAGGAACACCATAAATAATGAATGAATAGTGAATAACCAAACAAATGGAAAGGAGAGATCGAAAGGAGATTGGAATGAATAAAACAGGATAGAACAAAGAGATGTTCAACGCTAAGTATAATTAATATCTTTCACTCGCAGTATATTGGCACCACCAAATTCTTCAGCGTAAAAGAGAATATTCTATCATCTATGCCACATCACTTGCACCATATGAAGGACCAGCAAATCCATTTTGAATGGAGAACCATGTGTACTGCATGCGCAGACGCGCCTGTTGTCCACTGGTTCGGACTTGTCATTACTTTTTATCTGAATATGTCGGTACCCTGTTATGGCAGGAGATATAAGACCTATAATTCTGTGTTTTTCTCACCATCCAGCCTTCAAAGAACAAAACCCAAGAGCATCCCGAAGAAGATAATGAGGGGTGGAAAAGTAAAGCCAGGGTATGGTACTCTTTAAAAAATTAGGGTTGCATAGACTTTAAACTCATTATGTAAAGAGATACACATACAGGGGAGGACATCCGGGAAAGACTGGAGGACACTGGGAAAGACCAGAACCAAGGGCTCTGTGGGTTGCTCCCCATTTTGCCTTCAAACATGTGGCTACTAAGTACAAAGGGAAAAGATGCTCCCAGGATTCGCCAAAAGGGGGGAGAGAATGATGAATCTATCGGTGCTCAACCAATCACGACCGCAAATCCCAAACCGACTATGAACATGGACCAAATGAAATATCCATGCGTCTGTGGAAAGCGTTTCGCTACCACCCGTGGCATGAAGGTCCACAGAACAAAGATGGGATGTGTGAAGACTCATGTGAATGAGCAGCAGCAGCGCACTGCATCATCAGATAAGACGTCGGAAGACCAAGGCCAGGACCAAAGTACCAAGGACATTCACGCTGTTGGTTAGGATGAGGAATTTGCACACAGCCCTCGAGGCGCCTGAAACTCAACCTGCCACGAGCAAACGAAACTGAAGATTGGGAGAAACTGGATGCAAAAATCGTCCAAAGACTCGATATGTGTGGTGTGTACATCCCCAAAGAGCAAAACTCAAGTGACAGCCAGTTCAGGTCAATATCACTATTGAATGTCGAAGGAAAAATCTTCTTCTCTGTCATGGCAGCAAGTACCTCATGGAAAAACAAGTACTTGGATGTGTTAGTCCAGAAAGGTGGCGTCCCAGGTATGGCTGGCTGTGTAGAACACGCCACAATGATCTGGGACGCAATCCAAAGAGCAAAAACGGAAGAGAGACCTGGACGTAGTATGGATTGATCTGGCAAAAGCATATGGATCTGTATCCCATGAGATGACACAGTTGGCTCTGGAATGTACCATGTGCCAAAGAACATCCGCGACATGCTCAAGAAGTACTTCAATGGTTTCTCAATGCGGTTCTCTACCAAGGAGTACACAACAGATTGGATCAACATGGAAGTGGGCATTGCAATGGGCTGTGCAATTTCCCCAATACTGTTCGTTGGGCAATGGAAGTCATCTGAAAGCAGCATCAAGCAACGCAAGACAAGCAGACCTTGGCGATGGATACAAGGTGACCCCTCTCAAGGCCTTCATGGATGACACTACAGTGATTTCATCCAGAGAAGATGAGACACGTCATATGCTGGAGAGGCTGGACGACATAGTTGCCTCATCCGGAATGAAGTTCAAGCCAAAGGAATCACGGAGTCTCTCACTGAGGAAAGGAAATGTGGCCGAATCTGTGGTCTTCAGTGTTGCCAACCAGGCCATTCCAACAGTCACAGAAGAGCCAGTCAAGAGCCTTGGAAGATGGATATGATGATACGCTGAAAGACACACAAAGAGCAAAAAGAAACCAAACAGATGTCGGAAGAAGGCTTGGAGACCATTGACCAGTGTGGGCTCCCTGGCAAATACAAGGTCTGGTGTCTGCAGTTCATGCTGATACCAAAGCTCCTATGGCCTCTGATGACGTACGACATCTGCACCAGCATAGTGGAGGCAATGGAAGCCAAAATCAACACGTTCACAAGGAAATGGCTTGGTGTCCCACCCTGTCTGACTGACATAGCGCTGTGCTGTCGCCAAGCAAAGCTGAAACTACCACCACTGAAATCCATCCTGGAGGAATACAAAGCAGGGAAGATCAGACTTCAAAGCATGCTGGAGGACTCAGGAGAAGGTGGTAGAAGCAATCAAGCCCCAGCTGAAGACAGGCAGAAAATGGAAAGTGCAAGAGGCGATGGATTCTGCAAAAGAAAGTCTCAAAATCAGAGAGAAAATAACAGGACACACACAGACCAACAGACAAGGGACTGGGGTGACCAAAACTGAATGGTGGTCAAAGGCCAAGGGAAAAGCCAAAAGAGACATGATGATTCAGGAAATGAAAGAAGAAGAAGACCAAAAAAGACTCTCAAAAAGCAGTCCAACTGAGGCAGCAAGGGCAATGGACAACGTGGGAGAATGCACTCCAAAGAAGTCTTACTGGGAATGACATTTGGCACATGGCCCCTATCAGGATCAGCTTCATTCTCAGATCTGCATATGACCTTCTGTCCTAAAATGCAAACCTGGTGAAGTGGGGAAAAACAGACGATCCTGCATGCCCCCTCTGCCATGAAAAACAGTGAAGCATGTCCTAAGCTCATGTAAAGTAGCCCTGGCTCAAGGAAGGTACACATGGAGGCACATCCAAGTGCTCAAAGAGAGTGTACGAGTAGTCTGGCTAGTACAAACACACACAAAGCACCCGCAACCTTCTTCGCGGCAGGAGGTAGCAAATCATGGCTAAGAACAACAGTGCCACTCGGAACATGCAGGCAATGTCTGCTGGACGGGGGCAGACGACTGGGAGTGCTCTGCAGACCTCCCAAAATAGAAGAGTCGCCCAGAGTTCATCAACAAGAGTGGCATGAGACCAGACCTAGTAGTTCACTCTCAGTCAACCAAGCAGCTGATCATGATCGAGCTCACGGTGCCATATGAGAACAGAATGGAGGCAGCTCAGATCTACAAGACTGAAAAGTATGCTGATCTGGCAAACAGCCTGAGGAGAGAAGGCTATCAGTTCAAAGTCGTCACTGCAGAAATTGGAGCTAGGGGTTTGTAGGAACGTCTGCATACGGCCTCATGAAACAGCTCTCAGTTGCAGGAAGGGAAAGAACCATAGCCCTGAAAGCAATGGCTGAAGCGGCAGAGAGGTGTTCAAGCTGGCTCTGGTCAAGGAGGAACAAAAGTGAACTTCATAAGGCTTAAATCCCGACCAATGTCAGGTGTTCCAGTGGCTCAATGGTTAGAGTGCGAGTCATTAAGTGAAAATGAGCATGTCCGGACGGTCATGGTTCCGAATCCCAGCCATGGCTCGTCCCAAGATGGGAAAAAAAGGGCCAGCAGAGGGACATCCGGAGTCATGAATCGGGTGTGGCCCCCAACCCCCCTAGAGTATCAGGAGATAAGGGCCGAAACACTTGCTTGAAGGGGGCTTCTCTTCTGAGGACTCTCTGCTGCCACGCTCTCCACGAGTTTCTTTCTACTGCTATGACGTGTCAAACGAATGACATTGGTGGTCCTACTACATCGAGTGGATATTTTGTGTACTCCAAGGAAAGGGAAAACGATCGCTGCCACTATTTGAATCACATCCTCTGTTGTAAATCTGTACGTCTTCTTTTATTACCATGTAGACTATGTGATAGACGGGTACCCGTCATGCGTAGGCAATGACGTAAATGTTGTAAGCATATTTCACTTCCTGTTCCTCTGTTTGGCTTCAGTGGTTCCCTTTCTTCTCCTGATCGTTGCTACTCTGTCCTGATCGGTGGAGTCAAGGAGTCTGCAAAGATGTCGTGTAAAATGGTGGGGCAGGGCAACCTTAAGACATTTTCACGATCAGCCAGATTCTCCTCCATGACAACAACGCTGTTTTCTCACTTCTGTAGCATTTCTCTTGCTCACGTTACTATCTTGAGTTGTATGGGTCTGCTTTGAAGTGACTGGCTACTATAACGGCGACATTGATAATGAAGCTTTGCTATAACAACTGGTTTGGGCTGACATCATTTGTCTCCTACTGTGCTTCGAGCAATGGTGCTATTAATTTCTATATCTATATTCTGAGTGGCAGGAAGTTTAGACAAGAAGCAAAAACGATATCTGTGTAGCTTTTAGACAAAATCAAAGATCCAAGTTCCATGTGTTGGAATAAGTGGAATAACTGTGATCAGGTGCTCTAAGTCTGTTAGTAATCTATCGCGTGGCACGATTGATTTATGTGTGATTTATCAAGCGTGTCATACGATAAATTACGCGTGCCGATTTGCTTAGTACAGCTGCACTGTTTGTCACTTTTGTCTTTTCCACATGGTTTCAACACACTGACTGAAACCAATTTATTGTCAAATTAATTCATAGTTGTACTGACAAAGTTAATCTGACAATAAATTGATTTCAGTCAGTCAGTGTGTTC
>JADBJO010004730.1:86333-88833 GCA_016801955.1 Conus betulinus
GAGCGGGAGATCAGACAGGCGGCATTGTTCTGAACTTTTTGAAGTTTAGAGATGAGTGTTAAGGGACAACTGGCGAGGAGGGAGTTACAATAGTCAAGCCGAGACAGGACAAAAGCACAGATTAGAGTCTTCAGGCATTTTGAGTGAGGAAGCGGCGAACTGAGCTAATTCTACGAAGCTCAAGGTAGCAGGACTTGCACACATTAGAGATATGTTTTGAAAGAGAGAGTTTGGTCGATTGTAACGCCGAGGTTACGAACAGACGCTGATAGCTTTATCTCGTTTCCATCATACATTGATGGAAATAGGGAGAGAATGAGTTCTAACAGTGTGTTTTGAAGCAATGAGGATTATTTCAATTTTGTCTGCGTTAAGTTGTAGTTTGTTATTGTGCATCCATGATTTAACATCGGTAATGCATGCTTGAGAAGAGGAGATTATTTCATGAAGTTGGCTGAGATGGGGGCAGAGATATACAGCTGGTTGTCATTAGAAAAGCTATGGTGAAGGAGAGAGTGTTGGCTGATAATGGCTGAGAGAGAGCTGGGTGTATAGCACAAACAAAACCGGTCCCAGGACAGATCCCTGAGGGACACCAAACTGAAGTGCTCTTGGTGGGGACTTAACACCTTTCACTGAAACAGTTTGCGTGCGATCAGAGAGATATGAAGAGAACCAGGAAAGGACAGAACCAGAAAGACCAAAAGAAGTGTTGAGTCTTGAGATAAGAATGGAGTGATCAATTGTATCAAAGGCAGCAGACGAGAGAGAGAGAGAGAGAGAGAGAGAGAGAGAGAGAGAGAGAGAGAGAGAGAGAGAAGAGAAACTTTGTTTCCATCAACAGCTGTGAGGAGATCGTTTGCTATCTTGAGAGAAGGCTGACTCAGTGCTATGGCCAGCCTGGTAGGCTGAGATGGTTTGAGTACAAGAGATTGTTTACAGAGAGATGTTCAGACAGTTGGGCGGAACAACTTTTTCAATCAGTTTGGAAAGAAATGGGAGATTAGACAGGTCTGTAGTTCTTGAGATTTTCAGGATCTAGTTTTTGCTTCTTAAGGAGAGGTCTGACAACTGCAGATTTGAACGGAGTGGGAAAACAACCTGACTGCAAAGAGTCATTGATAATGGATGTAAAGTATGGGAGAAGATTGTCAAGACAGCAGGTAAGAAGGGATGAGGGGAGAGGGTCAAGTTCACATGTTTTGACTGTGACTTGCTTCAAGACTTTTCCGGACCTCTTCTACCGACACAGAGTGGAATTCACACCACTGAGTGCCAGAGAAGGAAGGATCAGGAACAGCAGGGGGAGGGGCAGCATGAGAGTCCAGATTATGGCGAATAGTGGCTATTTTACTGTAGAAGAAATCAGAGAAACGCTGGGGAAGTTCTGTCGCAGGGATTGAGGAAGGCAGTGGTGTGGACTTTAATTTGCCAAGTAGAGCATTGGTTACAGTAAACAGTTGTTGTGGCTAAATATGTCCACAAATTGGAATAATAACAGTAGATCGACTAGTGACAACAAATTGGAATATATTGTCACTAGTCGATCTATTGTTATTATATGATACTCAGTTTATCGTGGCTAAATATGTCCAGCACGGTCTTCAAAAGCATGCATTGAAATAATTGTGGAATACCATTAACAACATTTTAAAAAGGCGAAATTTTTTCCATAATTATGGAAACTCTCTTGTGTGTGTGTGTGTGTGTGTGTGTGTGTGTGTGTGTGTGTGTGTGTGTGTGTGTGTGTGTGTGTGTGTGTGTGTGTGTGTGTGCGTGCGTGCTTGCGTGCCTGAGCGCGCGCGTGCGTGTGTGTGTGTGAGTGCGTGCGCGCGCGCGCGCGCGCGCGCGTGTGTGTGTGTGTGTGTGTGTGCGTGCGTGCGTGCGTGTGTCCGTGTGTGTGTGTGTGCGTGTGTGTGTGTGTGTGTGTGTGTGTGTGTGTGTGTGTGTGTGTGTGTGTGTGTGATGGTGGTGGTGGTGATGCAGGTGGTGGCGGTGTTGTTGTTGTTGTTGTTGTTTGTTGTTGTTGTCTTCAATTTAACGTCTTTCCACACTACTTATATTAGACGGAAGAAAAAAGGGGGGGGGGGGGGGGGGGGGGGGGGGGGGGGGGGGGGTGGGTGGGCAGGCTATCTTGCACTTAAACAGAGGCTTCTGTCAATCTTTACAATACCGTAAAAAGATACAGGAAAACCAACGTTGATTAACTGCTGTGAATCATAACACAGTACACTTACACACATACACATAGTTGTATTGGGAGAAACATCAGCATTCAATCAGCTGAACAAAATATGGAACAGCAAGAAATTCTCCCTAGGAATCAAAATTGAAGTTGTATAACCCCAGTTTGATTTCAACCTGCGAAACCTGGCAACTGAAGACCACCCAGGAGAAGACATCGACACTTTTGACACTAAGTGCCTATGTAACATCTTAGGCATCAAATGGCCAGAGTTTTTACCAAATGACGAGGTCCAAACAGCTTCTCGTCTCAACC
>JADBJO010004730.1:93833-96333 GCA_016801955.1 Conus betulinus
ACTGCAACAGAGCATTGCTGTGCACGCTGCTTCCAGCCCGCTCCCTGAACTCGAACAGAAAGTTTTCCAACGGGAACAGCAACTGGGACTCCGTGATCAATGAACAGTGTTTTTGTTGAATATATCACCTGGGCTACAAAAAAACGAAACGAACTTCTGATTAATATTTCTTAAACCAAATCACATACTAATGCCAACTTTAGATTCTCGGCAATCCTTTGACAAGGTGAGTCATAGCCTCCTTGTCCACAAACTTCGTCACCTCGGCATCAACGGTCAGGTCAACGCATGGATTGAGGAATTCCTACTTGACAGGAAACAGTCCGTCGTCGTCAACGGGTCAAAATCAAAGTTTGCTCCAGTACAGTGAGGGGTACCACAGGGCTCGGTCCTCGGCCCGACCCTATTCCTACTGTTCATCAATGACCTGCCAGCCGGTTGGACCTCTACAGCTAGGTACTTTGCGGACGACAGAGCTTCTCACACAAATGTTTGTTCAGCGCAAGACCAGGAGAACTTACAGGAAGACCTCGATAAACTCGCCACTTGGGAGGAGAAGTGGAAAATGTGCTTCCACCCCAGAAGTGCACCACAGTTCACATGACCAGGCGCGCCTGACCACCCTCCACCACGACTACCAGCTCCACGGCCATACGCTCCAGGAGGAATCCCAGGCAAAATACCTGGGCGTTACCGTCACGCATGACCTGGACTGGAAGCCCCACATAATCAAACAAAACCAATAAGGCAAACAGAGCCCCGGGCTTCATCAGAAGAAACATTAGACTAAACAGCAAGTCCATCAAGCAGGCTGCATACAAGGCACTGGTGCAACCCATACTGGAACATGCTGGAAACTGTCCGGGACCCCTTCACTGAAGAAAACATCGAGGCAGTGGAAAAGATTCAGCGACGGGCGGCAAGATGGGTCTCGCACCGATTCTGGCTAACATCCAGCGTTGAAGAGATGCTCAGTGATCTAGAATGGCCAACGCTGCAGA
The DNA here is from genome assembly GCA_016801955.1 of Conus betulinus. Lineage (NCBI taxonomy): Eukaryota > Metazoa > Mollusca > Gastropoda > Neogastropoda > Conidae > Conus > Conus betulinus. The sequence goes on from JADBJO010004730.1 coordinate 94,835, forward strand.
CTCACTCGCAGGAAAAGAGCGGGACTCACCATGTTTTACAAAATCCACCACGGCAAGGCCTGCGTCATCTCTCAGCACCTTCCCCTCGTCAGCGCCAGAAGACGTTCTTCAAGGTACGCCCACCACCTTCACTATGACGTCCCACAGAACCGCACTGACTACCGTCACAAATCCTTTTCCCCAAGGACCATTCCGGAGTGGAACAGCCTTCCTGCAGAGACTGTGTCGGTGCCATCCCCGGCTGCCTTCCAGGCCCAGAAGACACGCCTCCACTACACCCCCCCCAAGAACCCCCCTCCCCCAAGACCCCCCCCCTCCCCCCCCCCCCCCCCCTCCCCCCCCCCCCCCCCCCCCCCCCCCCCCCCCCCCCCCCCCCCCCCCCCCCCACCCCCCCCCCCTCCTCCATCATTGGATCCATTGGAAACGGATTTGGCAATACCCCTGGGCTTGAAAACTTTAATATGTGTTCACTCGGGCGGAACGGAAGCTTTTTCTATAAAATTAGTGCAGCTGATTCGTCTGACTGTAGATGTTGGCTGCCTAGACACAAGAAGAAGAAGAAGAAGAAGAAGAAGAAAGAAGAATTGTTAGCTTTCCCTTGTTTCCCCCCCACTACGTAATTGTTCAGCATTATATTGTTTGGTCAATAGTGGGCGATTGCATCTTTTAGGAGATCCAAGTAAAGGCTGTTCTGCACAATTCTTAGCCACTGACAATGCTTGGGTTTTTGAACGGAAGAGCTGACCACTCAGGCTGTTCGATATCTTTTGATCTCCCTTGCATCCTTGAACAGATTCTCAAGCATAGGCTCAAAGTTTGTCCCCTTTATTTATACAGTTTGCAGAATATCTTTAGGTTTTTTATCAACTTCTTTTTTCCTCTCCACACTTTCGTTTTGTTTCCTTTTACTACCCTTTGCCGGCTGCTTTTTGGGTGCTGTTGGATTCTATTTGAACCTTTGGTGGTGAGAACACCGCAGAATAATGAACTGTAGTGTGTCTCTGTTTCAGGCCAATAGCACAAACACAATCAGCCGTGTCTCCCTGATGAGTCCGATTCAGCGGACGAAAGGCCTAGGAGCAGGCAGTATAAATGATCTGTCTCTTGGAGAGGGATTACGATGGTTTTCCTCATGCAGCTAGGAAAGGGTGTTCACATTTATCATATATTTTCCTTAATTTGTGTTCCCAGTTTCATCTTCAACCCCATCCCCACACCCCACCCCCATTTTTTTTCTTCAAATCTTTGCCAAGTCATTACTATATTGACGGGAGAATTGTTAGCCTGCCCTTGTTTTTCCCCACTACGTAATTGTTCAGTTTTTGTTTAGAAAGAGTGGGGGGTTAGTTGCCGCCAAGGACATTGACAACACAAGCACAGGACAAGACACGATGCATTTCGACCTCTTGGGTCTTCTTCAAGCAAAAAAAACGTAGATCACATTGAACATTTAGGACAGTACAAACAAAGAACGAAGAGAGACTTATCTGATGTCCATG
>JADBJO010004730.1:106333-111333 GCA_016801955.1 Conus betulinus
CTATAATCTTTGATGATGACATAAATAATGATGTAACAGACATTGAAGACAAAATTCCAAAGTTTAATTAAACTTGCCAACTGGGATGCCTACCAGATTTTTCTTGCATCGTATAACACAACATTTATTGAGAACGATGATGTTATTTATTTTATTCTAATTTCAGCAAAGTCATACTGTTAGCAGCCGAGCATTCTATCCCTAAATGTAAATTTAAAAAGATTGGTAAATATGCGGGTAATGTATGGTGGACGGAAGAATGTAGACTAGCTGTTAAATCAAAGCGAAAAAGTTACAAGGCTTGGTTACGAAATAAGACAGAAGAAAATTTCGTCTTTATGAAGCAAGAAAAGAACAAATGTAAATAAAATTATTGCTCAAGCTAAAAAAATACTGGGCAGAATTTTGTGAGACTGAAGTAAAAGAATCGAAGGATATGTTTTAAGTTTGGAAAAAAAGTAAAAACAAATGAAAAATTGTTACAAAACACAAGCTTACCCTGTAAAATTAACAAAAGAATTTCCAAGCACAATGGATAAGGCGGAAAGCTTTCTCCATTTCTTTTCGGAAAACAGTCGAGCTGTAAATCTTCCAGCAGAAATCAAGTACCATAGACATAAAGAGGAACAAAAAGAACAATATAAGAGTCCCATACCAGACAATGATAACTACTTAAATTATCCATTACAATCATCAGAACTTCTTGAAGCGATAGAATCCATTACATCTTATGATTTAGCAGTGGGCCTAGATGGTATTTCTTACGAGCTCTTCGTCACTTGCCTTCTTCGTGGAAAATATTACTACATTCGTTGTTCCAAAAATGTTGGACGTACGGCACTATTCCTACAATCTGGAAAAGTTCAGTGGTAGTACCAGTACCAAAAGAAGGTAAAACGAAAACATCTGTAAATAGCTATAGACCCATTGCTTTAACATCTCATGTTGGTAACTTCTTGAGAAAGTTGTACAAACACGTTTATTATATTATTGTGAAAAAAAAATGACATTATTCCAGTTCAGCAAGCTGGATTCAGAAAAGGGCGTTGCACAACTGATCATTTAGTGAAACTAACTTCTCATATAAAAAAGCAATTTTCACGCAAAAAAGTACACTAGCTACATCTTTGATGTAAAGAAAGCATACGACCGTGTTTGGCATGCTCGATTATTGTATAAACTGAAAAATATTGGTATTTCTGGGAATATGTATGATTATATAAAAAAAACTTTCTGGAAGGAAGAAATATATGTACACGAATTGGAAAAAAATATTCATCATCAGGAAAATAGATATGGGTATTTCCCAGGGTTCTGTTATTGCACCTTTATTATTTACGATCCTTATACATGATCTCCAAAGGCATTGTCAAAAACCACCAATGTAGTGCAGTATGCAGATGATATTGCCATTTGGATTAATACTTCATTAAGGAAGCACTCGAATAAAAGGGCAGTAAAATTTGTACAGACAATGTATCAAGAAGAATTGGACAGATTGTCTGCTTACATGAAAGAGAACGGTCTTGAATTATCTGGTGAGAAAACTTGTTTAATGCTTTTTAATAATGGCGAAAACCCCAAAGGCTCTGCCCAACCTTATTCTTGACGACAATGTTCTACAATATCAGCAAACAGTCAGTTCAAGTTTAGGAGTGTTTTTTAACACCGAAGCTGAACTGGAAAAAGCATATTGAAATTTGATAGATAAAGTTTAGAAAGAGTGGGGGTTAGTTTCCGCCGAGGACATTGACGAACAAAGTACACAAGTGTCTTGTGTACTTTGTTCGCTAGGAAACTAACCCCCACTCTTTCTAAAAGCCATCAGTCGCTCCATTTTGAATTTTGATAGATAAAGCTAGGAAAAGATAAAATTTGCTCAAAATTATATGTTGTCAACCATGGGGTCAAGACTGTACCGCACTTTTACATTTATATACATCGTTAGTCCGATCAAAAATTAATATATGGACAGGAAGTATACTTCTCTGCATCTAACTACCTTTTAAAGAAACTGCAAAGCTTAGATAGTAAAGCTTTAAAATTAGCTTTGGGTGTTCCAGTGCACACAAACACAGTGAAATGCTATAAGGAGACAAACATTTTACCTCTTAATGAACAACGAAACGTTGGATGTGCCCAAATGCGTTGTAAGAGGCCTATCTGTAAAAAAAAACTCTGTTACTGATGAAATTCTTATGGATTCCAACAAGGAATACCCAAAAGGTCTAAAAATATATCATACATAGAGCCAATTAGAAATTTCACTTGTGAGCTTATGTCAGAATGTAGTATTGATATTGACGCAATTTCAGAGGTTCCTATTGTTCCTCAAATGCCCCCATGGGAGCATCTCAACGCAAAAAATTGATGATGAATATACTACTTTGAAGAAAAGATGACAATGTAAATATTCTAGTAAATGAAGTTCGAGAACATCTCGAAAAGACTTATCCAAATCATTTAAAAGTATTTACAGATGGTTCAATAATGGAAACGTCTGACAGTGGTGCTGGATTCACTATACCATCCTTAAATGTGCAAAAGTCTTTCTATCTAGGCAGAGAATTTTCAATTTATACATCAGAGCTATATGCAATTATGAAAGCTCTGAATTACATCTTATATGATGACACGCCAGTATCATTTTATAGTGTGTTATTTTTGTGTTGATTCAAAATCAGTTTTACAATCATTAAGGCACTGGAACTCTAAAATTAGAACTGATCTTCTTTTTGATATTAAGCATCTATTACATTGTTTACTTTCCCGAGGTATAGCAGTTGATTTTTGCTGGGTTCCTTCACATTGTGGCTTAAAAGGGAATGAATTAGCAGACAAACTGGCAAAGCAGGGAGCTTGTACAATTTTTGAAACACCCTTCAACAAAGTCTTAAATTTTTCTCCGCATGAATTGATCCAGCGATTGGAAAAGAGAATATGCGGAAGAAACATTTTAATGAGAAATTATTCGTTCTGCCATCATGTCCAAGGTATCTAGCCAGACTAATTAATAAATTACGGTTAAATACATGGAATACAAAATATTCACGAGGTATATCGTCGTGTATATGTCAGGAGAATATCTCAATTCGTCATCTTTTATTTGAATGCCCTATACTAACCCCAGCTTATAAGGAGAAGAATATTTTTTATAAATAATTCTGACAATGTTGATAGTGTGGTAAATAACCCTTGTTTTTTATATTGCTTTGGTTATTGCTCAGTCTCCAGTTGCAAAACTATTGTGAAAAAAGACATTTGAGATATGTGTGTTAATAGTGATTTTTTTTTTTTTTTTTTTTTTTTTTTTTTTGGGTGGGTGGGTGGGGTGCTAATAGTACAATGGAATGCATATTGCTGTTTAAAGGTCTAAGATCATCTTGTGATGAAAAGACGTTAAATAAAACTACTGAACTGAACTGAACTGAACTGAACTGAACACACACACACACACACACACACACACACACACACACACACACACACACACACACACACGCACAGCGACAGAATGTTTCCCTTTTGGGACAGTTATTCAGGCTGGCTACAGAATCACTGTTACCTGCTGAATGAGATCCGGTACCATATAAGCAAAAGGAAAATTCCAAAATCGAGTACGCCCTCCCGGCTTACATGATGAATGTCTCGAGGCCGAGATTGGACTAAAACGCGAAAGGTGGAAAATGTTAAAGAAAGCCATGGGACCAGTTCATATTGATACAAGTCTACCAGTGTTAAAAACGACTCTTAGAAAATCCCAAGCTAAAATACTGAGCACCATTCCACCAGCTTCGACACCACCACCCCACTCTCTCTCTCTCTCTCTCTCTCTCTCTCTCTCTCTCTCTCTCTCTCTCTCTCTCTCTCTCTCTGCATATCTACGCATTAGCCCAACGCGCTTGTCAGCCGTAAATACCTGCCTAACGTTGGTTGTGCCTTATTTATCACTGTATGTGTGTGTAGTGAAAATCTTACTACACTTACATCACACATTAGGACTACCTTAACATCTCTGCCATGCTAGCGTTCAGGCCATGAATAGACCCACCAAAGCAGAAATGGCCTTCTGTAGTACAGATAAGCTAGTTTACTAAGATCACATTTGAAGAAGGGAAAGGAAAGGAGAGAGAAAGAGGGTGTTATGCCAATGAGTTGCGTGTTTTGGGGGGGAAATTAGTGACTGTTCATCCTTAAAAGTAAAAAATCGTTCAAAAAAGTTAAATAGCTGAGATTGTTGAATGATTTAGACTTCGACTAGTTAAAGACAAAGATCTCACGTGCATCCAGTGACACTCGGCGGGGGTGGGGGGGGGGGGCGGCGAGGGGAGGGGGGGGAGGGGTTGATGGAGAAGAACTGACTCAGATCGTCTCACATGCGTCTGTTCCAAAGCCAACTGAAACAACCGAGGCGTGTGCCCTATGTATATATTCCACAAGGTACAGGTGCACAACACTCGATCGCTTCATACTTGAAAAGATAGAGAGAAAGAAAAGTAAAAAAAAAAAGAAAAAAGAAAAAAACGAAAGTCTATGATAGTCAACAAGATCAGAAACAATGTCAAATGTTTCACTAACACACACACACACACACACACACACACACACACACACACACACACACACACACACACACACACACACACAATGTACAGATTGGAATTTGTTTTTGAATTCTAGTTTTGACATTAACGAAGCCACCGATGTTATTTCCAGCTACATTTCTTTCTGTGAACACATGATTGTACCTACTAAAACTATCAAAATATTTCCCAACAACAAACCTTGGGTTACAAAATCTCTGAAAATAACTCAAAATGAGGAAAAAAGAGCTTTTCAATCAGGCAATAAAAGCGATCGTAAGGTTGTACAAAAGAAACTGCAAACGGAGATTGAAGAATCAAAGAGAGCTTACAAGAGAAAAGTTGAAAACATGTTCCAGAATGGAAATATGCGAGATGCATGGAAAGGAATAAAGGTTTTATCAGGTTCAGGAAAAT
>JADBJO010004730.1:127007-142007 GCA_016801955.1 Conus betulinus
TGCACAGTCCCCTTCTTCGTCAGTGACGTAGCTTCTATGACGTCAGCGTGGTTTTTAGTAGCTATGACATGTCAGCGAATGACGTCAGTGGTTTTGCCCCATCGTGTTGAAGAGTTGTGCACTGTGGAAAAGGGGAGGACTATCACAGCCGCGATTTCGTTATATCTGTTGTGGCAAACTTCTACATTTTCTTCTACTATCATATAGAACACCTGGAAGGATACCCATCGTGTGTAAGCAGTGACAAACATGATACAAACATACTGGGGTTCTTTTACCTGTGTGTGTCTTCAGCGATTCCCTTTCTTTGCCTGATCATAGCCAACGCCTTCTTGATCTATGGAGTCGTGCGGTCCTTGAAGTTATCTGGTAGGATGGTGAAGATGGGAAACAGCAACGCATCCTCTCGTTTGACCACAGTCTCTCATCGATGACCTCTACTCTGATTCTTACTTCTGCGGCGTTCCTGTTGCTTTCGTTGCCGTCTAACATCGTGTGGAGTTACATGGAAATGGTTGGTTATTTTGAGGGCGAAATTGAGGATGAAACGCTGTATGAGCAGCTGGGTTTGGTGGACACTGTGTGCATTTTAATGTGGGTTGAGCAACAGCGCTATCAACTTTTACATATACATTCTGAGTGGCAGAAAAATCAGAGAAGAAGCGAAACGACATGTGTACTTGTGTTTTAAGTCACTAGGAAGGCTGGGGCTTGGTTTTTTGGAATAACCACAAATGCTCTGCATTGTGTGGTATTTGGTACTGGTTCCTAACAGAGATGCATAGTTTCAGTTTTAGTTACAGTTTCATCAAGGAGGCGTCACTGCGTGTGCGGACAAGTCCATCTATGCTACACCACATCCGCTAAATTTTGAGACCGCATTGCGCATGATTTAAAGCTGATGGATAAATGAATTGATAACGAAGATCAGTGAATTTAAGAAGAGGGTCTCGTGGCTACGACCTAGCAGATGTCTGACCTACGCATTAGCCCTGCGTGCTGGTCAGACCTTGAGAGATGTAGCACAACAAGCAACTACTAACATCCATCCTGTATTGGCTTCGAGACCTGGATACTGACCAGAAATCTGAACATGTGAAATCCAGACGTGTAAGACATGATGTTTCGCATGTACACTCTCTGCTTCCAAACGGTTGTGCCAGGCCATAAGGTAATACTTGTCGCAGAAAGTAACATATCCTCGCAGGCATCAAAAGCTGTGCATGCGCCTAGTACGTGGGGGGGGGGGGGGGGGGGGGGGGGGGGGGGGGGGGGGTCTGCACTACTAAACCATCCCACATGGTTTTTGCAAGATACATTGTGAATTTGCCGTCCCAGGAGGAAGAATGGAGAAGTTGTGGACGGACGTGACTGGTCACAACATCTGTTCACGCTGACCATTCCGTTCAGTTCGTGATGTGGATTCTATCTGCAGCAAGAGGGTCGGCTTTTGTACCGTAGTGTGGTAAAGACGGGTGGAGGGATAAACAGTTCATGTGATAAACGACATCATCATTCTTAAAAAAAAAAAAAAAAAAAAAAAAAAACCGCTCAGACTGCTCTTGTCAATGTGGTTGGAAATGCAAGAAGACTCGCGGTTGATACAGACTTAGAGGAATGGGTACATGGCTTGCATTAATACGCACTTCCAGGCAGTGAAAATTGCGTCCTGTCTGGAACATTGCCTCTATTATTTTGAGAACGGGGTTTTTGTCGTTTTTTGTTATAAACAAAAAATGGATGTTCTTTGACTGACACAGATTGACATACTGGAATTGATGCAAACTACAGATGGACACACCGGAGAGTACGTTTCATCTATTGATCTTTATTGATACCATTATGCAGACATGAGCTTTGGATGCGAACATTCCTGAATATCACAATGACTGCACTGTTTTGTATGTCCGAAACATAGAAATTCGAGCTATGTATTCATTTTCAAACAATATTGTCAAAATCGGGAAATAATAAACCACAACAGATAAATAATCTGAAATAGTATTTTTTTCTTTCCGTGACTGGTGTGCATTTCTTTTCCTTCAGCATCAGAACATGCACACACACACACACACACACACACACAACACAAACACACACACAAAACAAATCAGTATAGTTTGACACACATGCAGGCCGAATGTGGTTAATATGTGATATAATTACTCAATCATGTTTTTTAATCTGTAACATATAATTACTTTATTTTTTCTGGTATATCGACCCTAGAAAGAGGTCTTGGATTACTGAAGACCCCCCCCCTCCTCTCTCTCTCTCTCTCTCTCTCTCTCTCTCTCTCTCTCTCTCTCTCTCTCTCTCTCTCTCTCTCTCTCTCTCTCTTTCCCAGGTAGATGTGTGGATGTGTGGGGGGGGAGGGGGAGAGACGTGTAAACATGTGCAACTCTGTGGGTTCTTTTGGCATCTGTTCATTGAATTTGTCGCTGAAAAATCGACTCAAGCGTGTGTAGATGTAGAGTCGACATGTTGACTTGCTACACCTATCTCCTTCATCGTAACAAGTTGTGGAGAAGTCCACGCTCGATTATGCCCTTTGAATACACTGGAAGTGAAATTAACCAGAAAAAAAAAAATGACTGTGATTATCAAACTGGATGACACTGGATGCGTAGGAGAGAGGCGTGGCCAACAGAGACAGCTCTAATGACGAAGCTCTACGGCAGGCCACAAGAGCTGGAGAAAACGGTACTATTCATCCCAAGGACCGTGGGGACCAAGGCGTTCGCAAAAGAAGAAGAACACAGAATCCAGACCCGGGACCAAGAGAAGATCTGTGATCTGAAGGATCTGCCAGGAACTGCGGGGTCGTCAATAACAAGTTCATCGCAGTGCTGTGGTTCATCCTGGGTCCATCCACTGGAGCATCGCAGGCAATAAACTAAGCACATGAAAAGGCATCGATACAGGCACCCAGATGCGGGGAGGAAACAGCAAACTACATCAGTGATGGAGAAGTGGAGGCACTCAGGGAATGACCAGCGTGGCTGTGCAGTGCCACTGAAGTAGTACAGAAGGTGAGACAGCCACAACAACATCATCATCATCAACAACAACACACAAACACAACAACAACAACAACAACATCAACAACAACAACAACAACAACACACAACAAACAACAACGACAGCAGAGTGGAGGCATTCTTGCCTACTTAGACTTAGATACTCCCGCGTCTTGAGACGCATGAGGCAGTCAAGGTGCTCCACTGTGCACAGTCCTCAGCCAGTTTGCTAGTGTCATTCCAACCTCTGTCAACGAGTCTGAGTTCTCTCTCCACTGTCTGTCGCCAGCTCATCCTGGGTCGTCCTCTTTTTTTTTTTTTTTCCTGGCCGGCTGGGATCCATTTAACTCTTGCTCTGGTATCTGAAAATCACATGAAGGGAATGCCTTCTCTCAGAGGTTGAAAGGACAAAGTACCCCAGCTGGACAGAACACAGCACGCCCCTGTCTCTGATCTTAGGACAGAACATTGTCAACTACATGACCATGTGTAAAAAAAAAAAAAGAAAACGTTCTATGAGTGTAGTGTTCTCCCGGTATTCATCTCACACTCCCACCTCTGATGCCCTTAGGCACCAGACACGATCCAGTTCCATGGAAATCCACAAGATCTGTTGGAATCGTCAGCAGCTACTGTGTTAGGCTGGAATGCACGCAGCGCGCCGGATGTGTACTTTCCAGAAGCCGTTGAGTTGAGATTTTTTTTTTTTTTTTCTATCTCCTGTGGTGAAAGAATGGAAGTGAAAACGGGTGGTGCTGTTTCTCATGTTCTGTCTCTCGCCGTTGTTGATGTCATTCTCGAAGGTGCTGCTGATGTCTTAACGAGAAGCTTGTAATTAAATCCGTTTGGACAAGCAGTTCCTCCGACCAGAGACAAGTCAAACTTCAACGAATGTCACGTGCAGCCAGTGAAGAATTGACTTCGTTTTTTGTCTACTCCTGGCATTTCCTCACTCCCTTATGTCAGCATTTACTAACGGGTTCGGTTACTTCTTTTTTTTTTTCTCAATGAAACTGTGGGTAACTCATGTTACAGCGTTCTCATGATTATGGGCTGGTTCATATGCGCATATTCTCCAACTGCTGCACTGTTCCTTCTGTGTTTATGCTGTGGAAGTCTTTTCTCTCGGAAAAAATTACTCTGTTTAAAAAAAATATGTGTTTTCTATCTACCTAAGTGCCCATCTGTTTATCTGTCTATTTATCAATTAATCATCTATCTTTCCATCTGCCTGTCTATCTATCTATTTATATGTATGTATCTATCTGCCCATCTGTCTATAACTCCCAATCCAAATCTATCTATCTATCTATCTATGTACCTATCTATCCATCCATCCATCTATCTATCTATCTACCCATCTATCTATCTGTCTATCTATCTATCTATCTATCTGTATCTGAGAGCAAAGGAGGCGGGTACTCTGATCGTGGCTTCACAGTGCGCTTTTGGACAGGGGCTCTTTGTTCAAGTGACCTTAATTGAATAGACTTTACCCTGTTCACAAAGAATATTATAGCAAAGAGTGTTTACTCTCTCCCCCCCCCCCCCCCTCTCTCTCTCTCTCTCTCACACACACCAACACACACACACACACACACACACACACACCACACATGCAAACAGACGCGCAAGCACTCACGTACGCACGAACCCAACACACGCACATGCCCGAGCGCGCGCGCACAGGGAGAGAGAGAGAGATGGGGGGGGGAGAGGAGAGAGGGAGAGAGAGAGAGAGAGAGAGAGAGAGAGAGAGAGAGAGAGAGGGGGGGGAGGGAGAGAGAGGAGAGAGAGAGAGAGAGAGAGAGAGAGAGAGAGAGAGAGAGGGAGAGAGGAGAGAGAGAGAGAGAGAGAGAGAGAGAGAGAGAGAGAGAGAGAGAGAGAGAGAGAGAGAGAGAGAGAGAGTCAACAACGAACACACTGCATAGAGCGAAGGTAAACAAAAATCAAACAAAGTCGGCTTCGCTCATTTCGAAAACAACAACCCTTCACCAGTTTACCTCAGAAATGATATAAAATCGTCTTCGCTTATTTCAAAAAACAAGCAGCACTTCATTATTGACCATTGTAAACAAACTCTTTACATATAGCTGATGAAGATAAGCTGTGTCACAGTTCGAGCAGTCGGACATTAACGAGCTCCGAAGTTTATTGTCTCTACTGACAGTTACCGTCACTCTACAGTCCTGTACTTGAGCCTGTACCTCAGTCAGTGACCATGCCATCAGGACCACTAGCGTTTAGAGCGAGATGTGGATCCTTCGTCCCCGTCTACATCTCTTTCATGGCGAAGCGAGCGAGGAAGAGAGCCGCCATTGCGATCGCCATGCTGACACCACGGTCGAGGACGGACGGTGCTACCCTTGGCTTGCTCCTCACCCTGATGTTTTGGGGCGGACTGCTTCTACGCTGTGGCGATGTGGAGCAGAACCCCGGACCCAGGTCAGACAGCATGAAGCAGACCCGGCTCGGCAGCGCATCACGCAGCACCAGTGTGGACAAGGCTGGCGCTTCTTCTTCGGCGGACAATGGACAGACGACTCCCACTTCTCCTCAACAGCCCACGAATGCTGACATCATGGGTATGTTGGACTCTATGAACTGTACATTTAAGGAAATGAACAATAAATTCACCGACATGGAGAGAAGAGTGTCAGGGACTTGAACGACCAGTTCGCTGCACTGCATCATGGATTGAAGGATCTGAGGGAGGAGGTGGGATCTTTAAAAGAAGAGAATGCTGTGCTAGCAAAAAAAAAGAACACTGATCTCACTACGAGACTTGAACAATTAGAAAGAAAGGCGGATGATTTAGAAGGAAGATCAAAACGAAATAACCTTATTTTCTATGGTATCCCGAGAGATCAAAATGAAACTAGTGAACAATGTGGAGGTAAAATACATGATCTATTAACTGATAAGTTAGATTTGACACGGGACATTGAGTTCGATCGGGTACATAGATTAAATGCCAAACCTGATTCTCCCATCATCGCTCGATGTTCATTTTACAAAGACAAAAAAAAAAATCTTAAGAGCAAAGAGAAAATTAAAAGGGAGCAATATCTTTGTGGGCGAGGATTTCTCCTCTCGTGTTAGAGAAATAAGGCGTGGTCTTTCCCCCCATCTGAAGAAAGCAAGGTCAGAAGGCAAAAAGAGCGACGTTGATCTTTGATCATTTCCTCATTGACGGGACAAAGTATTTCCTCGACGACCAAAGCAGATTAGTTGAATCCAGATAGGGGGGTGGCCGGCCACTTGATGAACATTTGACCTACACCTGTGTGGCAGAAGAAGGAACTGACAAAAACGCTACACCGGTAAAATCGCCTGTCACTTGTGGCAGTGTCAACGGTGAACCGTTTTTTTGTGGGTCAGAGAGGAGAGTCCGGACAAACTGTGAAAAACACGTGCAAAAAAGTGAACGGCACAGCGTGTACAGATGTAAAGAAACCCTTTTCTTTCCTGTCGTGGAATGTGAATGGCTTTATTTCTAAACTAACCGACTGTGATTTTATGTCGTTTATTTACAAGTTTGATTTCATATGTTTGATTGAAACATTTATGGATGAATGTCGTGCTGATATATGTTTGTTGGTTATGAAGTCTTTTGTAAATCTGCAGTTAAATTTTCTAAACAAGGGAGGCGTTCAGGCGGAGTGATTTGTTTATTCAGAAAAGAATTGTCTCCCTTCGTTAAAATCATCGACGTTAATATTCAAACTTTTGTGTGTTCTTGATCGATAAAAGATTATTTGGAATAGATAAGGATGTTTTGTACTTTTGTTCCTATATACCTCCAGAAGGTTCACCTTTTTATGCCCATTTTGATGTTGATAATGGAATTAATTTACTTGAAGAATGTCTCGTTGATTTATTGTTACCTAGGGATGTTTATGTGATATTAAATGGTGACCTCAATAGCAGAACCTCTAACATTTCACAAGATGTATCTGTGAACGATGTTCTTGATGAACATTTCCATAGCCGGCCTCTCAGTATTAATCGACACTCCGAAGACTGTACATTGAATAATTACGGTAAGTTGCTACTAAATATATGCACTGCTGTAGATTTGTGCATTCTCAATGGCGTGTGTAAAGGTGACTTGAAGGTCGCTATACATACATGTCTGAAACTGGTGCCAGTGTTGTCGATTATTTCATATTTTCTAAAGAACTTTTTGCTCTTTTGTATGATTTGTGTATGCTTAATGTTTTAGAACGCATAGATTCTGACCATTTACCTGTATCGCTTTCTATTGCTTTTCCTAAAAAATACTGTACATGCCTGTAATAAGATAGAAAAACATGTTATAGAAAAACTCGTCTGGAATGATGAACACGCTAGTTTGTTTCGTAGTACATTATGTAGTGATGGAATTCGTACAAAGATAGATGTTGCTATAACTTTATTAGATGTGTGATATAAATTATGCGCTAAACATGTTTAATGATGGCATGAAAGAAAGTGCAGACTGCATGAGGAGGTGTATATATATTAATAGTAACAAAGTACCCTGTGACTGGTATGATAAAGAATGTGATGCTAGTAAAAGAAAAGCCAGGAGGTTACTTCGTATTAGTCGTCGCACTTTAAAGACAGAGGATAAAATGCTTACTCAGTTGCTAGGCGAGAATATAAACATTTATTGAAGAGAAAAGAGAAAGACTTCAACAATTCTTTAGTTCAAAAACTTGTATCATCTATAAACTGTCAAAAAGAATTTGGGGATACTATTCAGAGGATTTCTTTCAAAAGAAAACAGCCCAGGAATAACATCAGTATTGAACATGGTTTCAACATTTCCAGGCTCTACTAGAGTCTGATGTTAGTAACGTATGTGTTGACCAAACACTTGATGCCAACAATGACAGTTACATGAATCGACCAATTACACAACAAGACGAAGTAGTATTAGCGTGTAGAAATTTGAAAAAAAATCGCAAGGCGGCTGGCCCTGACGGCATTATTGGTGAACTATTTAAACATGCTTCTGATCAGGTAATGCATTTCTTTCTGAAATTGTTTAATATATTATTTGATAAAGGTACGTTTCCAGAAAACTGGACTGAATCAGTTATTTTGCCAATTTTTTAAAAAGGGTGATGTTAATAACCCCAACAATTACAGAGGGATCTCTATTAGTGATATTAGTAGTAAAATCTTTGGGACAATTATTAATAACCGACTGCAAGAATGGGTAGAGGAAAATAATATCACAGGTGATTATCAAGCAGGCTTCAAGAAGGGTTACTCAACAATTGATCACATGTTTACATTGCTTGCACTTGTGCAGAAGCAGTTTTCTTACAATAGGAAGTTATACGTAGCTTTTATAGATTTCGAAAAAGCGTTTGACTCCATTAATAGAAATCTCCTCTGGCCCATTTTGAAAAAATGGTATTAAAGGTAAACTCCATAGATGTATTAGAAGTATGTATGATAGAGTAAGAACCAGAGTCCGTTGTGGAGCGAAACTTACTGACTATATTAATTGTTCTAGAGGAGTCAAGCAGGGAGATGCATGCAGCCCTATCTTATTTTCTTTGTTTATTAATGAGTTAGCTCTTGATGTAATCAACAATGGTAAACATGGTGCTTTATTATCGCTCGATGCTTTTGAATTGTTTATCCTTCTGTTGGCCGACGATGTTGTTTTGATGTCCGAAACTGTTATAGGGTTGCAAACACAATTGAATAGCTTGCAACGTGCCGCTAGATCATTGCAGTTGAAAGTTAACATGGAAAAAAGCAAAATCATAGTATTTCGTAAAGGTGGTTATTTAAGTGTAAGGGAAAGGTGGGTATACGATGGTACTCCTATGCCAGTTGTCAATGCATATAAATATTTAGGAATATTATTCTCAACACGCTTGAGTTTTGTTGGCGCATGCAAAGACCTTTCGAGTAAAGCGAAAAATGTTGTGCTTTGTATCATGAAAAAAGTTACATGTTCTTAATAATTCTTCATTCATGTTATTTATAAAGCTATTTGATTCTCAGGTTCAACCGATTGTACAGTACGGCTCTGAGCTATGGGGGCTCGAAAAAAAAGCGGCTATCTATTGTGAATCTGTTCAAATATTTGCTCTGAAAAGGTTTCTTGGTGTAGATAGACGGACTCCAAATGATCTAATTTACGGTGAAACTAATCGATTTCCCATTTACATTACTTCTGCTGTCAGATGTATCCGCTACTGGCTGAAACTGTTACAAATGGAAGACTTTAGAATTCCTCGTAAGGCGTACAATATGTTGTATGACTTAGATGCTAAAGGCAAAAGTAACTGGGTGTCCAAAGTGCGCCTTTGTCTATTTGAATACGGATTTGGATTTGTTTGGCTGAATCAAGGGGTTGGTAATACTAAAGAGTTTTTTTATGTGTTTTCCGTCAACGGTTGGTTGACTGCAGATGGCAGAAATGGACTGATCATATTCATAACAGTGGCAGATTTGATTTCTACAGGAACTTTTGTGTGATGTTCATGACTTGAAAACGTACTTAACCTTAGATATGGACAGGCACCTAAAACATGTAACAGCAAAATTCAGGCTAGGAATATCTGCATTGGCCACTCATTATTTTAGATATCGCATATGTAATAATGATTATGATATGCTTTGTCCTTTATGTAAAAAATCAATTGAAACAGAATTACACTTCGTCCTGTCCTGTCCAGCTCTCATAAGCATCAGAGAAAAGTTTATTAAGCCTAAATATTACAGACAGCCATCCTTGTTTAAACTGAGCCTACTTTGTTCATACTACTTCTGCAGCAGTTGTTAAGAATTTTTCTTTGTTTTTTGTACAAGGCCTTTAAATATAGAGAAATTTTCACTTCTTGAAATCGCCCTTGAATTATTCTTGTTTCGTTCCGTAATTTGATTTCATGTAACTATTGTACTTGTGTGTTCACACACCCCTTCATTAGGGGCCTTTTATCTTTGGCTTTCTTCTTTCTTGTCTCTCTCTCAGCCTCTCTCTCTCCTCTCTCTCTCCTCTCTCTATCGCTCTCTCTCTCTCTCTCTCTCTCTCTCTCTCTCTCTGTTCCCCTCTTGGGAGAGGGCTGGATGTAAAAAAAAAGCATGAACTTGCTTATCTATTACCCTCGATATATAATAGAATGTGTCTTGTCTTGTCTTATCTTGTCTCTCTCTCTCTCTCTCTCTCTCTCTCTCTCTCTCTCTCTCTCTCTCTCTTCTCTCTTCTCTCTCTCTCTCTTTGTTCCCCTCTTGGGAGAGGGCTGGATGTAAAAAAAAAAAACATGAACTTGCTTATCTATTACCCTCGATAATAAAGAATTTGTCTAGTCTTGTCTTATTTTTTGTCTCTCTCTCTCTCTCTCTCTCTCTCTCTCTCTTTCTCTCTCTCTCTCTCTCATAGTGACCAGGGATAGGGCTAAAGAAGCACTGACCCCGTTCTCTTTGAACATGCAGGAAAGCAGGCAATACCATGGCATGCATTCCTTCATCAGGTGAGAGAGGGTGCATAATAGTGTGACGTTACAGGAACTGTAATTTCTTCTACAATGCCATTTCTTAGGGTGGGATTCCTTCCCTTCTCTGTTCAATACGTGCATTGGTCACTAATCAAAACAAAAGTGCAGAGTGTAAACGCAAAGTGCTCTATTTCGGTCTGCTATCAGTATACGGTGCTGCCTGTTAGGGTGGGGGTGGGGGTCCCACTGACGTCCCCAAATACACTTTGGATAATGTGATTGATGAAGGTGTGTTGTTGTTGTTGTTGTTGTTGTTGTTGTTGTTGTTGTTGTTGTAGTACCCTGGCTAAAAGACCTTAGGGATCATGCGAACAGTTAAAGTGCTAGAACACTGTGATACAAATGCATCAGCTAGGGATGAGAACATTACGTGTGTGACCGTTTTCCATTACCTCGCCACGTGGACAGCACCACACTCCGACTTCGAGGGATTTTGGAGACTGATAATGCTGTACCAGGAGCTTGTCACGATTGAAGACAATCCCTGCATAACTATGCGCAGCATAACAATACTCTGATGTAGCCTTGGTGTTCTAGCGTTACGTCAATTGGTCTGACACAGCCTTAAACCAAAGCGGATTGATGAAGAAAACACTAGCTCCCTTTGTGGTCGGGGGGAAGCAGACGGCACATTCTGAGTCGCGGCCTCATTGGACAAACTGCGACTACAAGTATGCGTCTGAACTAGTTCCCAACGACCTATCATTGAGTAGGCTGTCGTCTCCTTCTGATCGCTGTTCATCTTTTACCAAAAGAGAAAAAGCCACAAATCTGTAGAATACACGTATTGAAATGACTGGTCTCCCTCAAGACCTATTGTCAACATGGACACTCGGTTTCAGATGTGTAGAACTTAATCATTAAATCAACTAAGTGTCCATAAAAGGACTCCCTGCTGCAGCTTGCTGCAGAGTAAGCTTGTCCCTAAAAGAGGATGCCGTGAAGACATAAAATCCAATCTTTTCGGAAGTTTCCATTACTAAACAATCACAAACAAATAAACAGGTAAACAGATAAACAGGTTCAACTTGTGTGTGTGTGTGTGTGTGTGTGTGTGTGTGTGTGTGTGTGTGTGTGTGTGTGTCAGGTTCTTACTCATTTGGGGAGAGTATTACTGTTTGTTGTTGTTGTTGTTAGGAGGAATACTGTTTCAAGAAAACAAGCCTTTTGTAGTCCACATGGCTGCGAAGAAAACTGAAAATAAAGCTTACTTTAGATAGCCTCCAAACCTCACAATCGATCTGATGAGTTGGACTTTAGCAAATTCAAAAAAAGTGTGTGTGTCTGTGTGCGTGCGTGCGTGCGTGCGTGCGTGCGTATGTGTGTGTGTGTGTGTGTGTGTGTGTGTGTGTGTGTGTGTGTGTGTGTGTGTGTGTGTGTGTGTGTGTGCGGCGTGCGCGCGTTCATTTGCGTGTATGCTTGCGCGAGCGCACGCGGACGCGTGTACGTGTGTTTATATGCATTGACACCGCTTATGCATCGCTCTCTCTCTCTCTCTCTCTCTCTCTCTCTCTCTCTCCTCTCTCACCCACTCTCTCTCTCTCAAATTACTCTCTCTCTCTCTCTCTCTCTCTCTCTCCAAATTACATTAGAATCCAAATATCACACAATCAGTAGTGGGGGAAAACAAGTGGAGGCTAAAAGCTCAGGCTACATCAGGCTACATCAGGCTACATCAGTAAAATCTACGAACAGTCAGCTTTGCAATTATGGTCATTTGCGATTATGAACTACATAATTATGACAGTCAAGAGAAGTGACGATGATTTGATAGGTAGTGCCATTTAGAGAGAGGCGGAAGATTAGTTTGATGGCTTGGATACCCTTCGACGAAAAACATGTTGACTTCTCCCATTAAGGTGTTTCAAAGTGAAGAGGCTGAAGACAGAAATTGACACAACATTTTAAAAAAAAAATTGTCAGTAATTCCGCAAGACAATGTGGACGAACAGATTGCAAGACAAAACACGACGTGTTTTCGACCTTTCAGTCGACCTTTCAGGCCTTGCTCAGGTTAAACGAAAAACAAACACAAAAATCGTTTGGTTTTTTTTTCTTTTTTTTTTCTTTTCTTTTTTTTTTTTTGTTGGTTTTGTTGTTGTTGTTGTTGTTGTTTTTCCTGAAGAAGGTCATTGCGTTGTATTAGGAAATCCTTTGTGTTACAACAAATGGTGGTGATAATGTCGAGAAGACGGCAGTTATCTCTCTTCTTCCACTCTTTATTTAAAGGGAAGAACAAGAAGAAAAAGAAGAAGAAGTAGGATGAGAAGAGTTCTAACAGTATGAAGGACATAAGAAAAGTGTGACAGAACAGCCGTTTGTAGTAGTTTCGACTGCATACAGAACTGAAAAACTTTGTTGCAGGACTAGGCCGTGAACACGATCTATGTACAGAACAGCCGATTGTAGTAGTTTTGACTGCATACAGAATTCAAGAACATTGTTGCGGGATTACTCCGTGAACACGATCTTTGTATGTCACCTATCTTCATCCCATTCTTCCGCAACAAGGCAAACCCACCACCGGATGTAGATTTTGGTATAATTAAGTATTTTTCCTGGGATAAGTCCGGTCTTTTGCGGAGATCAGGTGGTGTGTAAACCAGTACTGACTCCAAGTCACGCCGTTGTACAGTCTAAGTGAGATGCAAGCGTCGATACTTCGTATTTTCACTACCTTCGTACGTTCGCATCAGGAGTTATCTCTCCTTGGGCGTGTTCTTTGTACTCCCGTGACACGGAAACGGAAACGGAATTTTTTCCGTGCATATCTGCTCATGTCCAATCAGAACAAACATGTTATAAAGAACCTGGGTTTACATCTCTATAAAGTTTTTCGACGACGCCCAAATCTTTCAATGGAATCTTAAAATTGAAAAAAAAAAAAAAAAAAAATGCTCACCTGTACAACTACTTCTGAAAAAAAAAATGTCAGCATGTTGGTGTCTGTTGTTTACTTTGGTTTTGTTCCGCTGTGCTTTGTTTCATTGTCGTATACTGTTAGTGATTTCACCCTCCTTTAGATGGGGCTATTGTTTTTTTTTGTTTTTGTTTTTTGTTGTTTTTTTTTTTTAATAGAATTTCGTTTCCGTTTACTTCCTTGAGTAGATCTGTAAGAAGGGCGGAAGCACTTTAGGGAAAGTGTCATTCTATGACCTTATGCCAGCAACAGCAGTATAAAGGGCGATGAAACTGTTATGAATGCGCATAGAATAAAGCTATTTTTCACATAGTTCTTCTTGAGACATATTTCTGTACGTGTAAAAAAAAAAAAATGTCATTCCATTTTAAAATCGGCGACTTTGTATCTGTCTGCTGACTTATTTATCCATTTGTTTATTCATTTAATTTCTTGCCTATTCATTTATTTTAAACGCTGTCCTTTTAAACTTTACAGACTGAATTTGTGAGCGAGCGCACAGTAGTGTTGCCTACAAGGGCGTCAATGGGGAAGTGTGTGTGTGTGTGTGTGTGTGTGTGTGTGTGTGTGTGTGTGGGGGGGGGTGTGTGTGTGTGTGTGTGTGGGTGTGTGTGTGTGTGTGTGTGTGTGTGTCAAGCGTTTGGGTGCGTGTATGCGCACGTGCGTGTGTATGCGTGCGTGCGTGAGTGCGTGTGTGTGGGGATGGGGGTGCGGGTGGGGGGGTGTGGGGGGGGGGGGGTGCGTGTGTGTGCGCGAGCGTGCGTGCTTGCACGTGCAGAGCCCAACTTCAAAAGGTGCAGCGGGCTCACACAACAGTGATAATTGAGCAGCAGAGAATCCCCCACATCTCAGAGAAACACTGGGCTGCGTATTGGCATTGCAGAGCAGTATACATGTCCAACACTGTCCGATACGATCATGACAGCACCACATCACTGACGCTGCCAGGAAAAACAAGAGATCACACCCCTGGCCATACTTCAGAGATCACACCATGGCCATACTACAGAGATCACACACCGGTGGCCAGACTTCAGAGATCACACCGGTGGCCATACTTCAGAGATCACACCATGGCCATACTACAGAGATCACACACCAGTGGCCATACTTCAGAGATCACACCAGTGACCATACGTAGAGATCACACCGGTGGCCAGACTTCAGAGATCACACCGGTGGCCATACTTCAGAGATCACACCAGTGGCCAAACTTCAGAGATCACACCATGGCATACTACAGAGATCACACACCAGTGGCCATACTTCAGAGATCACATCAGTGGCCATACTTCAGAGATCACACCGGTGGCCAGACTTCAGAGATCACACCAACTTGGAAATACTTCAGAGATCACACCAGTGGCCAAACTTCAGAGATCACACCAGTGGCCATACTTCAGAGATCACACCAGTGGCATTCTTCAGAGATCACACCAGTGACCATACTTCAATGACACACAGTGGCCATTCTTCAGAGATCACACCGGTGGCCATACTTCAGAGATCACACCAGTGGCCAAACTTCAGAGATCACACCAGTGGCCATACTTCA
>JADBJO010004730.1:144507-147007 GCA_016801955.1 Conus betulinus
GGCCACAGCTCACACACATCTTCAAGAACACGTCTGCAGCTCGACGCGTTACTACAGCGTAGTTTCCACTGACTCCGGCCCATGTTTTGTCACGGCCTGCAGGTCCGACGCGTTCATGGCACCGCAAAATTGTGTGGAACAACTCCTCTCTTGTCACCAGAGGACAATTCTTACTTTTGCAGAACACAATGTCCCGATTCCAACAACTTCGAGCTTGTAGGGTTTTATTTTTTGTTTTATTTTTTTTTATTTTTTTGTTGTCTTTTTTAGTGCCCAGTATATAAACTTAGGCCCATCGTCACATTTGGCAAGCTTCTCAAGTTTCAGCGCAGACGCAATCTTGTGATATTTTTTCTTGGGAAACGCAAAATGTGTCCCGTGTCCGTTGATCTAGTGTTCGGATAATTTTGTCGATCTCTTCATAAAATCGTTTTTTGGACAGAATCCATCGTCACCCCTGACGGTCAAACTGTTTCAAACGGACTGACTGACTGCTGCTGTGTTGTTGCTGTGTGCTGTGTATATTATTGTTCACCAGACAGGCAGAACACTACTCGGTTCAACGCTTACAGGGGCAAAGATCGTTGAATTGATTTCGGTGCTCTGAGTCAGATGTCAGTGACACAACCGACTGTGCCACCTGCTCACTCAGAAACTGATATCTGTTCATATTTGTGTTACCAAGCAGAGTTAAATGCGGTATTTTCAAAACAGCCAAAAGTAAAAAATATACTCAAAAATGTGTGTGTGTGTGTGTGTGTGTGTGTGTGTGTGTGTGTGTGTGTGAATTCATTTTGGATTCAATTCCAGTTTGGACCAGCAGTTAGTCCAAATCAGAATCTCAATATGGCCTAGGCGGTATTAAGATTCCAGTTTGGAATAGGCTTTTTGCTAGACCAAATTGGAATCTTAATATGGACTAGGCCATATTGAGATTCTAGTTTGGACTGGTAAAAGTTTAGTGCAAACTATAATCTTAATACGGCCTAGACTATATTGAGATTCTAGTTTGGACTAGACTGATTCCGGATTGGACTGGATTCCAGTCTGGGCTGTGACATATATATATATATATATATATATATATATATATATATATATATATATATATATATATATATATATATATGGCAATTCTGTCTGTCTGTCTGTATGTATGTTTGTTCCTCCGCCGTGCCTAAACCGCTGGATGGATCTTCACCATATTTGGCATGCATCTCCACTTAACCGATAAAAAGGTCTTGACGGGGCCCGATTTTCAAAAAAGGGGGTAGTTTAAAATCAATCAATAAATAAACATTTCTACCCTTGCGCCAACAGGGATTCACGCTGAATGAAGTTGTCACGCACACACGCGGAGCACGAAGGCACAGTAGGGCGGGAAGGGTGTACAGAATGGGAGC
Source organism: Conus betulinus (assembly GCA_016801955.1). Taxonomy (NCBI): domain Eukaryota; kingdom Metazoa; phylum Mollusca; class Gastropoda; order Neogastropoda; family Conidae; genus Conus; species Conus betulinus. Next base: position 145,911 of record JADBJO010004730.1, read on the forward strand.
GGGATGATGACTGACGGGAGCGGGACAACGGGGGCAGAAAGACAAAGGCGGGCTGCAAGCTTACACAGTGAGACTGAAGAGGAAACACAGGAGCGCTTTGCAGCCATGGATTCACGCTGAATGACGTCGTCACACACAAATGATGTCTTGGAAAAAAAAAAATCAATGACGTAATTACTAACAATGACGTATCAATAGAGCAGAAAAAAGAGGGAAGGATGTCTTCGTTCTGAGGATCCCCGTGATACCAACATCCTACCCCATCGAGTTCAGGCGCCTGCAGTTTCCATTACGCCTGTGCTTTGCCATGACCATCAACAAGGCACAAGGCCAGTCAATGGGGGTTGTTGGCCTGTTCCTTCAGGAGCCATGCTTCTCGCACGGACAGCTCTATGTCGGCTGTTCCCGGGTTGGAAACAGCAAAACAGCTGTTTGTGTACGCTCCAGAAGGAAATACAAGAAATGTGGTCTATCCGGCTGCTTTTGAAGTAGACAATAGGCACAAAGCAAACAGGGCTTGCTGTGCCTCCTGCCAGCCGCTTGCTGGGCCGCCCTGCCAGATCACTTGCTTGGACGCTTGCTGGACCGCTTAAAAGACCACTTGCTGGGACGCTTAAAAGACCACTTGCTGGGACGCTTAAAAGACCACTTGCTGGGACGCTTAAAAGACCACTTGCTGGGCTGCTTTTTGAGACGAATGTGAGAATGGGGCGGGAGCGGGTACAAGCTACATCAACGCGGGTAAGCTAGTGTGTGTGTGTGTGTGTGTGTGTGTGTGTGTGTGTGTGTATGACTCAGTACAATGTCCTTCCACGAACATGTGGCACATTGTCTTTACAAAGAGTACAAGATGATAGCATGTCTCACAGGAAATAAATATAGCACAAAATATATAATTTCTCTCTACTTAAAAATCAACAACAACAAAAAACCGTCTCAGGCATCATACCTCTATTTCTTTTCTTTCTGAAAAGTGATGAATGCATTTGAAAATCGGCCACTCTTTGCAATACATCAGAAGTTAGGGAATCTTGATTCAGTTGTTTCGTACCTACTAGACTGGGACTCGGTGAAATAAACGGGATCAATAAATATTT
>JADBJO010004730.1:149507-159507 GCA_016801955.1 Conus betulinus
TGCCGGCGGCGCGTTAATGAGATGACGTCACGGCAGTCTCACTGCGCATGTCGACCATGAACGCGCGACACGTGATCAACAAAGATGGCGGAACAATCACAGGGGTGAGTTAATTCAGAATAGCCTATGTCTAATGTAATTTTAAACACGCAGAAGACATCGCACCTTCATAACAATAGGTTAATTCCTTCCAGATACTTGATTATTTTTGTGTGTGTGGATTAAAGTGACATTGCTATTTCTGCTTTTTTACTGTTATGTTTAAGCAAAGAATACTGCAACAGATTAGATTTAACATCGGCAAAGCTTATCATTAATATTATGTTAGGGGCCCAACATTTTGGACGCTGATTTTTCACGCAGATCCAGGCGACTTAGACAGTTCTGCAAAGAAGTGCAGTCAGCTGGTGTTTACGATATGTTGTTTGGTCTGGGAAGTAGGAAAGTGGGGGCAAAAGGTGGATAGCAGCAGCAAGGGCGGTGGTGAGGGTAGGGACGAAATGATTGGGAGGGGGGAGGGGATGAAGGGAGATACTGATACCCCTTCGCCTTGCACATATTTCAGCAAGACTTTATTTTCTGTTCATTGTTTGTTTGTTTGTTTTTTGTTTGTACTACATTTGGAACGAAGAAATTTTATCTGTCTGTCTACATGTTTTTCATTTTCATGATTTTCCACTCCAGGTTTGTAACATTTAGTAAACCTTGATCAGAAAAGTATTGTTAAAATTCCAATAAGTTAAATTTCTAACGTTAGAAAACTTGATAAAAGTATTGCTTTTCTGTTATGTTCATAACCTTTTCTTTTGTTTTTTGACAGAAATCCATCTTCAGTGTCCAAATCTGCTACAGATTCTGAAGGTATGTATACGGTTTTTCTTCTGTAAAAACAGACTGTAACTCCTGCGGACACTCCCAATCTAGACAAGCAAGAAAAACATCCCTGCCTACTTAACAAAGGGAGTGGAGTTTTGTGTGTGACTGTTTATAATTCCGCAGTTAAAGCAGGCACATGTCATCCTCGGGGAGTATGCGGTGTAATTTCCTGTGTGAATGTAAAGTTGAACTTCTTGTAGTGACAACAAAAGTATATTGTCATATTTTGTGTTTTTTTGTCTGCTTTTGTTCAATTTTTTGTTTTGTTCAAGCAGAATCATAAAGCTGGCATGATATGTAAAGTTTTGCAAATAAAACACTCATGTATATTGTTTGCATGGCAGATCCTGCACAGATTATTAATATCATTTTTTATTTCATTTATTTTATTTTTTTTTACAGATTTATTGTTGGTGTTTAGGACATCAAAGGAAGTTATTTCAAACACCCCTTCAATGTATAAAATTGGCAGTGTGTTAAACAGCTAGATGATTCTGCAGAAAAATAAACATTACTTGCCAGATAAGATCAACACAGTGAGTGTTGTTTTGCACTTTGTCAGTAGTGAGTGATATCAATGAAATGTAGGTTTACACACATATCAGTACATTTTTGTATGTGATTATTTTGTAAAAAAAAAAATCGCATTCTTTTCACAGACTCATCAGAGGGTGCCTACAGCTCAGGGCAAGAGTTCATTCCCAGTTCCAGTGAAGAGGAGGATACTGACGATTCCGCGTTGTACCTACCTCAGCTGTCATCTTCAAGTATGTTGCTTTCCTTGCATGGTGTAAAAAAAAAAAAAAACAAGACAAAACAAACAAACAAACAAACAAACAAACAAAGATTTCTTTACTAGTTGCATAAAGAGCAAACTATAGATACATCCCATTCTTGTGGGGTTAACAGAGGTGGCTATAAACAGACAGATTTCCCATCTTCTGGAAGTTGTATGTTCATAACTTCCTCTTATCTATGATTTTCTCTGACTCTGTCTTTTCTTTTTTCTTTCTATCATCTGCCATTTTTTCTCTCTTATTGGCCTTCCTGTCTTCACAAGAAAATTTTCCATATACTTTTCTCCTTCAAGCTTATCCAAAATCGGAATATGTCCGCAAAATCCAGCAAGGTTTCCAGAAATCTGGAACCCAGACATAAATGTATTCCACCCTTTATTTAGAATGCAGAAGATATATCGCATGTCAGTCCACAGGCAGATCTCTCATTTTCCGCCCCTCCGAGGTCCGAGGGTCCTATGTGCAGCATGCATTTAGTGCACGTAAAAGAACCGACGGCAACAAAAAAGTTGTCCCTGGCAAAATTCTTTAGAAAAGCACCACTCTCATAGAGCTACAGATACATACGTACCAAACATTTACATTCACCGAAGACGGAATGTGGCTACCTGAATGGTGGGAAAGAAAGCAGTCACATACCCAATCCCTCCTTGGTACGGGCAGAGTGCAGAAAAATAGAACTTGCACCTCAGTATTTAATACAGTAAATTATCATTTTGTCAGAAATAACTAATTTTTGTTCCCGATGAGTTGGAGATTCCTCAGAGTGAATTTCAAATTCTGCATTGACCCCAATTCTGTTATATCTGGGTAAATTTTGAATTCTTACATGACATGTCATGCTAGAACTCCCATTGGACTTTATCTTCTAGGGAAAAGTCCAATTCATGCCAGACAGGACTTTCCAATTTTCATTTGTGACATATTTATCGACTAAGGTCACACTTTGTTTGGATCAAATGTCCTCACTTGAAAACATGTTAATTGGCAGTGGCACTATAAATCTGAACAGCAGATTAAGATGTGACCATAGGCATAAGACGTTTGACCCTTTGTTTTCTTCATTTTTCTTATTAGTCATATCATGATTGTCACACTTACAAGGAGAATCTATGATTATAGTGTCACAGGCATTATGGGAGTGTTTGTGTTTGTTTTTCAGATGACGCCTGGAATCGGGACCTTCAGAGAGCAGGACTTTTTGTCTCACCGTTGGTATTAACAAGTGCAGCTGTCAGCATACAAGGCAGCTCTTCCTGCACGAGTGCAGCTGTCAGTGTACCAGGCAGCGCTTCCCACACAAGTGCTGTTCTTGCCACACCAGACACAATTTCGCACACAAGTGCAGCAGTCAGCACATCAGACATTTCCTCCCACTCGAGTACTTCTGTGGCAACTGATTCACTGGTTACAATTCACACTGCAAGCAAAAAGAACGGAAAAAGAGTATATGATAAGAAAAATTGTTGCAAGTTTTGTGAAGCATGCTGTACAAAGCTGAGCAAGCATCTCTTTTCCAAACACAAAGATGAGACAGAGGTTGCTTCTATTTTGTCAAAACCAAAAGGTTCTACGGAAAGGGATTTCTTGTTGGAAAAGTTAAGAAACGAAGGAAATTATCAACATAACTGTGAGGTGTTGAAAACAGGAAAAGGCGAGGTCATCCCATGGAGATCACCATCCGAAAATTGTGATCCACTCAAGTACCTGCCCTGTGAATTTTGTCTTGGCTTTTTCTACAACAAGGAACTGTGGCGCCATGAGAAAGCGTGTCGGTTTCGAACGTCTGATAAGAAGGGAAGAAAGGTCATGTACAGATCTTCAGCCATGCTACCAGCAGAAGTAAGCTGTAGTGAAGGCTTGAAAGAAAATGTCTTGAGTTCCATGGCTGCGGACAAGGTTTCAAAAACTGCCAGAAATGATTTCCTCATAATAAAGTATGGTGAAAGGATGTACAGCAAACATGGTCACTTGAAACATATGAGAAATCACATGAGACAAAAGATTCGAGAACTGGCTCGTTTCTTGCATGCAGTGAGAGAGAACAAGACCCAAGCATCACTGATCTGAGGAGTGCCATCCACCCTGAAAATTCTCTCTTGTTATCTCAGCAGTTCAGAAACTCTGTGGCTATGACTCGTCAAAGAATTTTTTTATGCTAACCCATCATTGGCAAAGAAACTGGGACACAGCTTGAAAAAGTGTGTGCACATATTCTCAGAAGTGAAGCACTGATGTTGAGCAATGATTCTTTGAATCAAACTGCATCAGCGTTTCTCAGTCTTTGTGAATCAGACTGGACAGAGCATATTTCTTCATGTGCTCTTGCAACTCTAGAGGCGAACAAATACAACAACCACCACACGTTCTTCCTCTGACAGAAGACATGAAAAAGCTGACAAATTACATGATACAGGAAAGGAAGCATCGCATGGAGGAACTGAAATCTTCTCCAACAACTGCTACTTGGCATGCAATGGCAAAGATTTGTTTGACAAACATCATTATGTTCAATCGCCGTCGCAGTGGAGAAGCAAGCAGAATGCTACTTACAGACTTGAGGCATCCAAGTGCAATTCAATACCAGAAGATGATGTTGCTGCTGCATTGTCAGACTTGGAGAAACATCTTGTTGAACGGTTTACACGTGTTGTCATTCGTGGGGAAAACGGGGGCGCAGAGTTCCTGTGCTGCTGACAGCGTCGATGTGCCAGGAAATTCGGCTTCTTTGTGATTTGCGTCCACGAGCAGGAATAAATCCATGCAATCCGTTTGTGTTTGCTCGACCATATCTTTCTTCTGAAGATCATCTCGCAGGACATGAATGTTTGCGGGACATTGTTGGCGCAAGTGAAGTTGAGCAACCTCAGCACATCACCAGCACAAAGCTACGAAAACACCTTGCAACTGTCACACAAATACTGAACATGAATGACCATGAATTGGAGCAAGTGTGTTCTTTTCTAGGTCATGATATTTCGGTACATAGAGAATATTACAGACTTCCTCAGGACACCTATCAGTTAGCAAAAGTCAGTCGCCTTCTGCTTGCAGCAGAACAAGGACAGATAAACCAATTCCAGGGAAAATCGCTGAGTGAGATTCACATAGACGACTGTTTGTCATTCCAGGATTCAGAGATGTGCATTGAGGACAGATCGGACAATGATCTGAGAATGAAGGTCAAGGCATGGTGGCTGATGAAGCTCATACTTCCTCAGCAGGAAGCTTGACGTACCGCTCAGCGCGGCCAGAAGCAGGACAGCCCATGGCACAGGATGATGAACCCATGGCACAGTGTGAATATTTGCCAGTTTCCAGTGTGTGAAGAAAACTGTCAAGAAAAGGGGTCAGGACATGAAGGACTTTCTCACTCCTGCACAGACATCAGCCATCCGAGTGTACTTCCAGAGACATATTCGTGACTGCATACTGCCTGGAAAAAAAGAGTGCCAGAAGATGATTGACAATGAGCCCTTTCTGCAAGGAAAAGACTGGAAGAAAATTAAGTGGACTGTGAGAAATCAAATTGAGAAAAAGAAAAGGGCACAAAACAGACTTTTCCAGAAATAAATTGAGAAAAAGAAAAGGGAACAAAGAGTCTTTTCCAGAAATAGTCACGTCATGTTTCTAGAATTTTGAGAAACAGATTGGTTGGATCACTGTGTGCATGACAATGTTAAAGTATTTGTAGGGTTTGACTGAGAAGATTCAAAATTTAGAGGGTATAGTTTTATTTATAATTTATTATTTTTTTTTTTTTTTGCTCGCATTCTGCATTTATCCAGTGACGTTGCTCACACGCCGCTCATCTTGACTTCCAACACACTCATCTGCACCACAGTACGCCGTGCCACACCACCGTGTCAACAGTCCACAGGCAGAGCCAATTTCAAGCCGTCAGGAGGCAACCCACTGGAGAAGGCCCTGCACTACTGGCAGGTCACTTCAGTAGAGTTCAGTGGTGCCTGTTCTGATCTAACATACGAAGGACACCACCTACTAAGCCCCCTACTAATGACAGTAATAGCTCAGTAGCAGAGCCATCGTGAGTGAGGCCCTTTTGCGAGTGAGCCACCATGTCCGTCCAATGACAGTGTCCTGTGGAACTGCCAACACCAGCGGCAGTGACACTAACAACTAAGGTCATAGATGCGGAGAGGAGAGATCGAAACTGAAGTCACCATGAGTGCACATTCTTTTCAGCAGCATTGTGGGGACTTGTGTTTGGATTCACAGATGTGGATAGTATTATGCGCTTTTGTGTACATTCTTTTCGGTGGCATTGTGGGGGACTTGTGTTTGGATTCACTGTTATGAGTATTATTATGTGCTTTTGTGCACATTCTTTTTAGTGGCATAAGGGGACTTGTGTATGGTTCACAGTTGTGGGGTGTTCTTGTGTGCTTTTGTGCACATTCTTTTCAGTAGCATTGTGGGGACTTGTGTTTGGATTCACAGATGTGGAGGAGTATTATGTACTTTTGTGCACATTCTATTTAGTGGCATAAGGGAGACTTGTGTTTGGATTCACAGTTGTGGGGTATTATGTGCTTTTGTGCACATTCTTTTTAGTGGCATTGTGGGGACTTGTGTTTGATTCGTAGTCGTGGGGTATTATTATGTGCTCGTGTGCACATTCTTTTCAGTGGCATTAAGGTGATTTGTGTTTCGGTTCACAGTTGTGGGGTATTATAAGTGCTTTTGTACACATTCTTTTCAGTGGCATTGGGGGGACTTGTATGTTTAGATTCAGAGTTGTGGGGTATTATGTGCTTTTGTGCACATTCTTTTTAGTGGCATTGTGGGGACTTGTGTTTAGATTCGCAGTTGTGGGGTATCATTATGTGCTTTTGTGTAATTTATTTTCAGTATATTTAAATCATCTGAGTCTGAATTTTTTTTCTTCATTTAATCATATTAGTTAGTCTTATAACACAACACACCCATAAAATTTCATTCAGATGAGTTTATTCACAACTTTTCAGTTCAATATCCGGATGAGGCATTGCATTGTCCACAATTTCAGACATACTCAACATTCACAATTTTGAAGTCGGTCACTATGGAAACGAAGTAAAATGATATTATAATAACAATCAAAGGATAAAGAACATTCTGCATTGCAGCAGTAATCTGATCATCGAGATTAGTTTAAATATCAGTTACTGAATAAGAAAGAAAAGAAGCCGAGAATTGGCGTTGGGAGGTGTCACAGGTATCATCTCATCTCAGCTCTGTGAGTGTGTGTGTGTATGTCATTTAAAAAAGTGGATCAATAAAATTAGCACGCCATACAAAATCTAATTCCATACTTTGGATTTTTACTTCATTTGGCTGCCTATGTGGATCCTGCAAATAAACGAAAACAACTTTGAAATAAATTCCCTTTTTTCAAATCACAAAAATTGAAAAAAGGAAGTCTTGATTAGAATAGTCTTTTATATGTTTTGTATATGTTATAAAATATATAATATTATATATTAATCAAGATTTCCAATTTCAAACAGTGCTTAAAAACATTCCCCAAAGAAAGTTGATTGTAAGTTACACAAAAACTATAGCTTCCACGGTAACTTACGACACATACAATTGTTCGTACTTGCCACTGAAATTACAACAGGAAAACATAAATTTTGAAAGAAAATAAAAGTTTAGATTGTAAGGTAATATGTGACATAAATGAATTTGGAAATTGAAGAGAAGTAAGAATCAAAAGAAAAAAAAATGGTTTGTAAGTTACGGTGAAACCAATAAAGCAAGTTTTGAAATTTGTTTGATTTTTCATAAATAACAATAAAACTGAGGACTTTTCAAAAGTTTTTAGTTATTCCCATAGCAATAGGTTTTGATGGCAACCATGAAAACAAATGTCAATCCACAAGAAGTGGATGTTTTTCTGTTGATGATTGAATGTGCTGGTTTGGTTTCTTTGTAACGAACGGCATGATATGTGTTTTTGTTTTCTTAATTATTTTGAATTTTAATCCCCAAAAATGTATACCAATATATAGCAATGTCATACAATTGCACATTGATCACCAAAGAAAAAAAAAACATAATGTGTTCTGTAGTAACATGATCAACCTAGCGTAAGTTAGATTGGAAACACTGACAGCCATGCATTCCCCTCACAGAGTTTTGGTTGCATTTTTAATCAACCTGAAATCATGAACAAACTATGATTTAGTTTTAATATTTAATAACATTTATGCGCTATGATGTTTGAAGAACTATAACTTAACGTTTGAATGGCCACTGGGTCCGCTATGAATCGTGAAGCTTTATGGAATACAGAGGCTTACAATTCAGTTCTGTAAGTTACGTGAAACGAAAGTGTAAACCATGCTTACTTTTCATACAAAATCACATGACTGGTCGGTGTAATAAGTTCAAGGCTTTCTTTATGGAATTTTCCAGTCTTTCCTTCACACATAAACGAGATTTTAAGTATTGACAATGCTGCATTTGATTGTTGTTACCATATGTTAGCTCGCATTTTGTAAGTTACAAGCAGAAACGAAACCACAGTGAGATTCGAAAATTCATCGAATAATCTACTGGCTGTTGTTCTTTGAAAGAACTTCAGGTCAGTTTAAAAACTTAATGTTTAACCATTCAAAAACCATGTTTTATATCCACAACGATGTTGTGCTCGAAATGTAAAGATGATTTATTGGAAGTGGATTGCGGAAACCAAAGTAACTCACAACAAGTCCTCTTTCTGCCCCTACAAAATCATACTAAAACTATTATTCATCCATAATTGGTTCTTTTTTTCCAGAGACATTTGAAAGTGTTATCTTGCATATTGGTACAAAATTAGTCTTCAACATATTACATATTGCAGAACTATGCTTTCAAAACGCATACATGCTGATGTCCCACTTACAGTTACCATTTTGAATGCTTTCTCTGACAAAAATAAGTAGTATAACATGCACAAAACCAATATTGTATTTGGTAGGTCAAATGTATCATTCATCTCTGTACACTATCAAATACATCCAGTCTTTAGCATAAGATAAATGATAACTCATCAAAGAACGTTACCCCCTGATTTTTCCTATGTTNCATAATTGTTCTTTTTCCCCAGAGACATTTTTAAAGTTTTATCTTGCATATTAGTACAAAATTAGTCTTCAACATATTACATATTGCAGAACTATGCTTTCAAAACGCGTACATGCTGATGTCCCACTTACAGTTACCATTTTGAATGCTTTCTCTGACAAAAAATAAGTAGTATAAAATGCACAAAACCAATATTGTATGTACAATTATTTATTTGGTAGGTCAAATGTATCACTCATCTCTGTACACTATCAAATACATCCAGTCTTTAGCATGAGATAAATGATAACTCATCAAAGAACGTTACCCCCTGATTTTCCCTATGTTTCCCAGTATCAGGACAGCCACAATTATATCAGCTGTTCTAAATGTATGTCTTTTTGGTTCATTAAAACGCAGAAATGTGCGATATGTTTTTTTTAAAAATTTTTGTATGGTTTGGTTATTGCAAGGAAAAGCTACTGCTGATTAAATGAGTGTTCTAATCAATATTAACGGACAGTTAATTTTGTTGTATGTTTGGATTTACCTCCTCCCCCCCCAAAAAAAATATTCAATAAAAATTGATCTTCTATTAATGTCACAGAGTGGTCTTTAATGAGTGGTAGTGTGTTTTACTTTCCATTTCTATTTCAAGGGGTATACTTTGGTGGCAATTATACTTAGAAATCTATTGATTTATTATTGTAAGGTCAGTCATAAACCCTCTCAAACGCAGCAGTTTCCTCCATGAAGCCTTCGGTTTGCAAGGGCACATCGGGTTGACACACCACCAACACTTCCTCTGAACACCTCTGAGCTGCCACAACCCTGGAGCAAATATTACAAAGTGTTCCACATTTCCACCTCAGTCCATCATGTCACTCCAAGAGAGTCCCAAGATGACGGCGTCAGACGCTCTCTGACACTTGCCATGACTGCCAAGCAATACCCAGAAGAATCCTGGATTCATGTTTATACGGACGGCTTGGCAACCAACACCATGGCAAACGGAGGAGCAAGCATACACATCAACTGTCCTAGTGGGCACACCATCACTGCAGGGATACCCACAGGCAAACATTGCACTGATTATGCAGCTGAAATGGAGGTACTGATGCAGGCAAGCAGCTCTGGTCCGTGGCACGCAGAGTGATTGTACAAAAGTTGTCTTCCTCTCCGATGCAATGTCAGTGTTGGAAGCACTTGCAGGGGACAAACTTCCACATCTGATGGAAAAAAAACTGCACCACGTCACCAAGCATCGACGTGTG
>JADBJO010004730.1:167007-169507 GCA_016801955.1 Conus betulinus
TGGCTAAATCTATATTTTCGTATATTTCTACCTGTTTGCAGAACCTTTGATATGATAGAAAAACTCCTTACCAGAATTTGTTACTTATACTGCTTTCAACCACCATAGGCATCAAAAATACTTATTTGGGGGACATAATGAATGCAATATTGTCTTCCACTTATGGTTGTACATGTACGCTTTCCTTATCCAGGCTATTTTCAAGGAGCTGATATATATTTTCAGATCGGGTATACCTATCCCTCCTTTTGTGTACTATGTATTGAGTACTTTCTTTTAATTTTTTATCATTTTTGTTGTTCCATACAAATTTGAAACACATATTCTGTAATAAAGCAATCTGGGAATCAGGAGGATTCGGTAAAAGGATCCATAAGTACGCCAATTTTGATAACACTAATAATACACAGCTTCTCTACCTGATGGTGTTATAATCCTTTTTGCCCATATTTTGAACAGGTTTTGGACTTCCGAAAATTTATCTTTCATATTAATTTCCGTAATATCCGATAGACTATTCGTAAACCACATCCCTAGAATTTTGAATTTTGACGGGTTCCATTCCATTTTATAATGTGACAAATATGTGTTCTTGGAATTTTTGTCTGTACCTAGCCAAACATAAACGTTTTCTCATAGTTCAATTTGAGTCCAGATATTTGCTCAAATTCATAAAGGTTTGCAAATAACTTTTCGTATGATTTCTTGTCGCCATCTAACGTAAAAGTGGTGTCATCTGCAAATTGATTTATCTTAAATTCTGTGTTTTCTATCTTTATGCCTTTGATATCGTGATCTTGCCTTATTTTGGTCGCTAGTACTAACACACAGAACAAATAGATATGGAGATATAGGGTCCCCTTGACGGCAACCTCTTCCAGTTGAAAAGCCTGACGACACTTTCCCGTTCACTATTACGTAAGATTTTTATCTTATCGTAAAAAGATGTATTCCTCTTCCAAATCCGAATGCACCCAGAATTTTATTCATATATGACCAGTTAACTGAATCGAAAGCTTTCTCGAAATCGACAGAGATTAATAACCCTCGCAAGCTGTTCACTTCTAAATAATGAATTAAATCATATATATTGTTTCGTAAACGATCTCCTATCTGGAACGAATCCCGTCTGGTCCTCATTTATGAGTTTTGGTAAAACAGTATGCAATACAGGCTGAAAGCAATTTTGTAGGTTACATTTAAAAGTGAGATAGGTCTCCAGTTCTTCAAGTATTCTCGCGGTTTCTCTCCTTTTGGACGACCAATTATTATTCCTTCTTTTTGTGTTACAGACATTTCCTCCTCATTTAGAGAACGGACAAACAAAACCTCCCAACTGTCTCCAGAAGAATTTAAAGAAATTACTGTCATCCCGTCTGTTCCTGGACTCTTATCATTTTCCATATTTTTTAGGACTTTGGTAGCTTCTTCTAAGGTAATTAATCCCTCCAGTGTTCCGATTCTAACTGATTTAGTTTTGGCAGGTTTTCTACATATTTTCCAATCTCAATATTACTTACGTCCTTTTCCGCGTATAAGTTTTCATAATATTTCTTTGTCTGTTAACATGTCGTCCGTTTCTGTCAGAGTTCTTCCTTGGTCTGTGACAAGTTTAAGCATTCTTTTGCTTACGAAATTCCTTTTCTCCAGTGCACAAAAATATTTACTTATATTTTCCCCGTAAGATACCCATTTAGCTCTGGATCAAATCATTATTCCGTCATTCTTGTTTTCCTTAGCTCACTCAGCTCTTCCTTTTTGCTTTTCAAGATATCCAGGTCTCTTTCTTTCTAATAAGCCACTTTTGCTTTCCAAATCTTGTATTGCTTTTTCGATTTGTTTTTCTTTTTCATTTTGTTTTCTATTTTTGCCAATACTGAATGTATTGTTCTTCTCTTATTTCCATAATTAGAGTTTCTAGAAATAATTGGTCGGAAATTGTAAACTGAATTTTCATCATTCGGGATTTACTGACAGAGTTTCTATTGTAAGGCAGTAATGCATATTGTCCTTTAATTCTGTCAATCGTTTCTTTAACAAGATTTACATATTGCTTGTCTCTTAAAGAGAGGAATTAAGTTTCCAGAACCCTTTATGTCTCTCTTCTTTTTTAAAAACAATATTTATGTATATCAGAGAGTGATCTGTTTTATATCCGAACAAAATATCAGCATCATCTATGTAAGTGATTAAAGTGTCGGACAATAAAAAGAAATCTAGCCTGCTTTGTTGGAATGGTTTTAGTCTTCTCCAAGTATATCGTCTAATGTCTTGGTTCAATTCTCTCCATATGTCAACTAGCTCTATTTTCGGTAGCTACTTCCTGTGCACGAGGATTATTAACATGTTTATAATTGCGATAATCCTTACTAGGATTAAGGACCAGGTGTGTGTGTGTGTGTGTGTGTGTGTGTGTGTGTGTGTGTGTGTGTGTGTGTGTGTGTGTGTTTGTGTGTGTGTGTGTGTGCTTGAATGCGTTAGGGCGTGAGTACACACTGTG
>JADBJO010004730.1:182007-256816 GCA_016801955.1 Conus betulinus
CAGAAACCAGAGGTATCAAACATATGTAAGGCAAGTAATGGAGTAATGTATAATGTATAAGACCTATAAGCAAAAAGTGGTACACAGTTATCAATAATCATATAGACTTCATGTAACTTTCACTCAACTTGAAATCAAAGTTCTAAATAATTATGCACAAACATGTTCACAATGTCACTTTAAAAAATGTTTGAGATACCATTATCACAGCATTAAGCAGAGGTCAAGCAGGTGGATGGTCAAATAGGAACACTTTTTCATGATTCTACAACGGCATCATTAAAACAGAATTATGATGGAAAAGGTGGTTCTACGGAGACTAAAAGTTATTCCCAGTCTGTGCTGGACACATTTGTTGACAAAGGGAAGTTACTCACATTATGAGCTGATCGCCTTTCTGAGTCTGACAGGTCACACACTGACAAATCCAAACACGAAAGGGTACCATTTGAGAGAGTGCATGTATGTTGGTGATTTGTCCAGTTCATTAAAGACCTCTTCCAGCATGAGACCCCGAGGTGAGGAATGTGAGCTACCCCAAAGGGGGGAATGCCCGTTGAAGTCTCCCAAAATGAAAAAAGGACGCAGAAGCTGATCTATTAGATCAATGACTTGTTGCTTGGATACTGTACCACAAGGAGGACAATAAATTGAACAGACAGTTATTGTTTTATTGAAAGTAATCCTGGCCGCAACAGCTTGTAATGGGGTATTTAAGTTAACTTGGCTGAATAATAAAGAGAAGGGAAACACCCCCAGCGACACATCTGATGAGTACTTTGTACAACTTCAAGAATATGTCTTTATCAATAAAGGAGAAAGACCGTCTAATCAACCCAGTCATTTGGCTGGCTTTACTAATTGCTTTTGTATGTGTGGGACAAAAGTAAGATCGCAGTCAAAGGTAACATTAAGGTCTTTTTCCTCTCAGCATTTTTGAACCGTTTCATTTGAATCACCAATTTTCATTGTGTAGTTAGTTTTGGAATTTTTCTTACCTATGTGCATTACCTTACACATGTATACCTCTTCTTTTTCCTAAGAAACTGGTTCACTCAAAAATGAGTAGGTCACCAGCATCCTCGAAATAATCTCTGGAGGCCCTTGCACTGGTCTGTCACTTGTGTTAGGCTACTGTAGCACGACGCAGCTCCTTAACTAACAACAAGTTAGCAGCTTGAAATTGAAAAGCCGAAATTGACAGCGGAAAAAACTGTGATGAAAAACATAAAAGTATGGTCTACTGACTCGGTTGAAAAACTGCAGGGTTGTTCAGACTGCACAGATTGGGCTGTGTTTTTTTATTCATGTACTGATGTTTAAAGAGGCCACTTGTGTGATTACAGATTACATGAAATTCTGTAATGATCTCATTGTTCCCACAAAATCTGTCAAATTATTCCCTAACAATAAGCCATGGGTATCGAAAACAGTCAAAACAACATTAAGTGAAAAGAAGATAGCATGCTGTCAGAAAGATCGTCCTTTCTGTGATGATATTCAACAGAAACTAACAAAAGACATAAAAGAAGCAAAGATAGAGTACAGAAAAAAGATTGAACACAAATTTCAGTTTAGAAACATGAGAGAGGCCCTGGAAAGGTATCAAAACGTTAGCAGGGGAAGAAAAGTTTAAATCTACTTCCAGTGGTATGACCCCTCATGAAGAAAGGAATTCTGTGAAAAATTAATTCCCTTTATTGTCATATCGATCTTAAACATGATTTTAATGTTGAAATAGCCTCAATTAGACAAGAACTCATGAATGAAATGATCGTGATAAAAGGAATTGAAGAGTATGAAATTCATTCTGTCCTTTCAAAAATAAATGTTTGCTTCCATTCCTTTTCCGAATCATCGCTTGCAGCTCCTGCAGTTATAAAGGTTTTATCCCAGTCACAAGCCTTTGTCTTACTCACTGTTTCACAAGTCTGCTGACATTCAGCCTTAGAGTCTGTTTCAGGTGTAACCTCTGGGCATTAAGATCTTGAGTATAGATGACATCATTGTTAGACTCATTACTCTCTAAGTCACTGTCTTCTGATTCATCACTGTAGTCAGTTTCAGTGTTTTCTAGTTCTGTGCTCATAACAATGATCTGCCCAGCACACCACCTGTGACTTGCTTTTGAACCTTTGACCTGCAAAAACAATGTAAGAGTATACTGCCTGAAGGCATGTTTTCAAATATGTGCTTTTACAATGTTTGCTCAAAGAAATTTTCTTCTTCTTGACATGTTTGCCTGAACAGTCTGTTGAGCTTAGTGATGGTGGCAATTCTTCCACCCTTCTGCAGCTGTGGTTCTATGACATTCATACAGAATGAATCAAATGATTTCTGCAATTGGCGTGGTGAACACAGGGTAGAAGTTGACTCAGATGAACCGTCACAATCAGTTGTTTTGGCCTTCACTGTCCCCTTGGAGTTGTATGTACCAGAAGTTGTGATACCTGTGAGAGCAATGAAGATTAACATTAAAACTAAGACAAGAGGTTCAGGGGGAGGCAGGGAGGGAGGGAAGGGGGCAAAAGGAGAGGAGGTGACAGGGAGAACAGGGAGGGTGAATAATAGAAAAGGTTTTAAAATATATATAAATATACTGGTGAATTCTTAAAACAAAAATAAAGAATAGCAACATAACTGCTGTCACCATCATCATCCCCATTATCATCATCACTTAATAAATACAGTAACAAAAACCATCACAGCAACTGGTAACTCTCAAAAGGCTGTAATAACTGACACCAAAGTAAAATGGGGTCAGGATTGAGATTAGCATACCATGAATATGGGAAGAAGGAATGCACTATAGTGAAGTTCCACTAAAAAAAAGGTAGCTTGAGAGTGAAGGTACAAAAAGAATGTAAGACAAGGAGGAGAATGGTGACTGGATGAAAGAATATGAAACAAAACTGATGAAACATAACCAAAAAGGATGTTAGATGAGGGGTAAAAACATCAAATGAGAAAGTTGGTCTAACTTACTTTTTTTATTTGTTCTTCAAACAAGGATCTATGAACATTTTCTTTCTGCATCTGTCAGTCTCTTGAGCACATCACTCATGTGCACAGTGACACAAATACAGTGACACCTGTCATACACTTCTCAACAAAAACAAGAAGAACAGCAGCAACACACACACACACACACACACACACACACACACACACTGGTGGCCAGCATGTGCGAAAGAGAGAGAGGTCTTCAGTGTGAAAATGGGGTGAGTATGTGAACTTACTTTGCCTCCACAGCTAGAAAGTCTGGTCTGTACTGAATGTCATGGAGGACATCAGCTCTCTGAAGACTGACAACGGGCATCATAGAATCCTTCTGCTGAAGGGGCCTCCCTGTTGGTATCAGATAAACCGATTACATATTAATGCATATTTATACACACAGACACACACACAAATCACACAAACACACACTGCTAATGTTTTAACCAATCAGGATATACCCACCACACCCTTACATATGATTAAATGTGAAATTTTAATATTCACACACCCA
Organism: Conus betulinus; assembly: GCA_016801955.1. Classification (NCBI taxonomy): domain Eukaryota; kingdom Metazoa; phylum Mollusca; class Gastropoda; order Neogastropoda; family Conidae; genus Conus; species Conus betulinus. The sequence goes on from JADBJO010004730.1 coordinate 185,519, forward strand.
TCAAAAGTAAAAACTTACCTATGCTACATGTAAATCATACACATGACACTAAAATTCATGCTGATTATCCTAATGCCAGTCACATCTTTCATTTCTTAATAAAGCAATTACCAAATTTACCAAATTCTGCTTTTCTTGATTCTGCACACTGCATAGATTTTAAATGCAGAATTCATGCTTTGTAACATATGTTTTGGATGATGAGTGCTTATTATTATCATTATTATCATCATCATCATTAGTATAATTATTACTATTTTGACATCAGTTAGTGTGCACTCAGTAAAAAGTCTTAAAATTGTACTTTGGTACAGTTGTACTGGTTTGTTTTGATTTGAATATAGAGGATAAACATGTATTAATTAAGCAACAAGCAAAAAACAATATCTTTGTCAGTTGTCTGACTGGGACCCGTCAGACTACCACACTCTCACAAACTCAGTGACCATGATGGGTATGGAGAAGAGGATGGGGGAAGTGTAAATGAAAAAAATGATAGAGACACACTACCTCACTCCTTCAGTTTTTTCACACACACACACACACACACACACACACACACACACACACACACACACAACATGTCATGGAGATAATAAAGTGTTCTTGACTTGAAATGGGATGCCAGAGGGGGTGAGGTTGGGAGGGAAGTGGGGGTACAGAATGGTAGGAGCAGCTTAGAATTGTAAGCAGTTTGTGAAACTGGGTATCAAGGACCACCCTTCTCTCTCTCTCTCTCTCTCTGTCTCTGTCTCTGTGATAAATCTGTCAGTTTGCATCAGCAACATCCCCTTGTTTTTGTCTGATGTCAGCACAATATTTGTTTGCTCATGACATGTTTGTCATTCACTATGTGATGCGTGACACCACATCAAAATTTATTTATTGTTATAACAAAAATGCTTAAATACTTACTTGACAAAGTTTTTTCTGGACACATGTTCCTGTGGCTGTGTTGCGCTTCCACTTGGTCTTCTTGCATAAAATGCAGATGGGTGGCAAAACATTGGAACTTGTTCCTCTTCCATTTCCTGTCGTTGTGGGCTCACTTTCTTTCTTGGTGAAACTGTACCAGTAGCTTTGCCCTTCTGAAAACGCACCTGCGCTTGTTCTATTCCGCGTTTGCTATCGAACCGCATGTAAGAATGGGGGTGGTACCGTGCATTTTCTGGTTTCGAGTCTAAATCTGAAGCTTTTTGAGCGATCATCTGTTCTTCTCTATCTAAGACCGTCCACTGGTGACAGGATCGTATAGTTGTAATCCATCGAATGTCAGAAAATTGTTCTAAATAGGTAGAAATTTCACATTCGCAACATGACTGTCGTCTGCATGTTAAGGGAAATAACTCGCGATGAAAACAGCCGGTAAAAAGACGTTTTCGGCTTCATCAATTCGCCAACTTTTTTGCGTTCTACTGATTAATTTAGATTGGTTCAGTGGTTCTAGACTATAAAATTTTAATCATATGTTATCCAAGTACCTTTTGCAAAAAAAAAAAAAAAAATTCGATGCGGTTTTCTAGCCGACAAACTAGCTCGATGTGGCCCTCGGACTAAAATGCAGGAGGCCCTGATGGCTTGGAAGGTAAACTCCTGAAATCATGTAGCTCGCAGCTTGCAGGTCCTTTTACCAAGTTTTTTAACGTATCTTTGCAACAACACATTGTCCCTGTGATTTGGTAAACGTCTGTGATATGTCCTGTACACACACACACACACACACACACACACAAAAACCACGCAGTTCCCAAACTCTTAACGATTATCAACCTGTTGTTTTAATGTCTATTCTTATGAAATGTTTTGAACGGATTTTTATTAAAAGACTCTTAGTTCAGACTCGGGATCAGCTTGATTCCCTTCAGTTTGCATATAAACACAACAGAGGCACTGAAGACGCCACACTTTTACTTCTCCATCACGTTTTTACACATTTAGAAAAGCCCAAGTCGTTCGCTCGTATTCTGTTTGTTGACTTCTCTGCCTTCAACACTATACAGCCTCATCTTTTGGCCAGTAAACTAAAGCAACTTGGCATCTCCTCTTATCTTATACTCTGGATTATCGATTTTCTGGTAAATCGCCCCCAGTGGGTTCGCTTTCATAACTCTGTTTCATCTGTTTCTTATACATCAACGGGTGCTCCCCAAGGTACAGTTCTTTCTCCTTGTCTGTTTACTCTCTACACTAATGACTGCAGAGGAAATAATGACAGCCTTATCATCAAACTCTCTGATGATACTGCAGTCACAGATCTCTCCAACTCAACCCATCGTCAACACAGCGCAGGCCTCCAGGGTGGATTGAACTGTGACGTTTTTAAAAGCATTCTACAGAAGCAATATTGAATCTGTGATCACTTTTTTTTTCATTTTCAATGTGGTATGGTGGATTAAATGTGAAGAACAGATGCTTGCTGGACAAGACTGTGAAACGGTGTGGTAAGATTATTGGTGTTAAGCAACAAGTTTAGGAGAAATGTTTGAAAAAAAAAGAGTACCTAAGAAAGCTCAGAAGATATATGTGATGAAACACATCCTCTGTTCCCCTTTTATGAAAAGATGCCTTCAGATAGACGATTCCGGCAACTGAAATGCGAAACCAACAGACAGAATCGTAGTTTTTTTGCCTATTTCAATCCCTTCATTGAATAATCACTGACCTGACCAACCTGAGTAAATGTTTAATGCTGTCGCTATAAAGATAGAGGAGAGGGTGAGGGGGGAGACTGGGGGAGAGAGGGGGGGTGGGGTGGGGTGGAGGGGAGGGTGGTGGGGAGAGAATGAGAGTGTAGAGTGTAGATTTTTTTTTTGGGGGGGGGGGGGGGGGGGGGGGGGGGGGGGGGGGACAATCAAGCGATAATGATTTTTAAATTATCTCAGTTCTCACCCCGTGTAGAATGTGTGTGTGTGTGTGTGTGTGTGTGCGTGCCCCCTTTTCTACGGTTCATTTTAGCGCGTACAGCCGATTTTATTAAATTGGCTGGATATAAAATGGAGTGTATGTTGGGTGGAGTTAATGATTAGTTTTATGTTAAAAATAAGCCTTTATTTATAGTTTTTGAATTTGTGTGCATGTGCAGGTGCGAGTGCATTTGCACATTTTACATTATTCGATGTTGTGTACTCGTATGTGATGTGTTCCCACCACAACACAAAGTTCTTATGAAAGAAAATAAAAGTGTCTTGTATTGAATTGAATTGAACTGAACTGAATTGAGTTTCCCTCTCTTCAAGACCTAATGCGGAGTTCGTCTGCTTGTTTACCTGTCAGTGAACACTTATCACGCGAAGTGCACTTCCGCTGAGCACCACCATGTGCACAGAAACTGTGTGTCACTACAGACCAAACGCATGAAATTAGTTCGTTATAATTTTAGTCGCTGCTTTCCCGCCTCAACCCTCTCCTCCCCATTGCCCGTTTAAGCGTTTATTTGAGTGCGTCCTCTTAACCGTCTTGACCGTCTTCTGTTGCAATGGTGCACACATACGCCTATCAGAAACTTTGTAGGCTCTTCTGAAACACGTCGCAACCTTTGAACCGGAACGTAAAGGGGTGGAACTTCGTCGACGATTCGAAGTTCATTTACAGTAAACTTTCTTCTTTTATTTTTATTTTTTATAGTTTTAAACAACAGTAGTTTGATTTGTTATTGCAACCTATTTAATGCACCTTCAACCGGCAACATGTTTTTCAAATAAGTTGTTTTGAATACGTTTGAATGATGTATGCAAGTGAACATAACCGAATAAAAGTAAAAGTAGACTAGGATTTGGGTTAACCTACACCATGCCCAGCTGTAGAAGTTAAGAACAGATGTTCCGCAGACGGAAAGAAGCGCAATATTATCGGCTTCTTTCTGTAGGAGAGCATTACGCCATTGACTAAGGAAATCTTTTTGAAACGGTACAGTCACAATGGTGGTCGGTTATGTAAAGCTGGCGTGCTTTCAGACACTTGCTGGGCGACAGCGAAGCTGCGTCCGTACTGTCAGAACAGCAGAGTAGTTTTCATCAAGGTTTCACCAAAGATAGTTCGCCCTACGGAAAGATGGTTCACTCCGTGACCGTTTACTCTGCCGGCAGTGTAAGCCAAAGTGAAGCAAAGACGTGGGTTGGGATCAGCACATTGATTCCATCAGCGCAAAGGTAAACAAAACCCTCGGCTTCTTAAGGCGAAACTTAAAGATCAGTGCCTTCTTCTTCTTCTTCCGTATAGTCTCCACAATCAACAGGCTGATTATTATGAGACTGTGAACAGGGGATCTGCGGGGAGAAAAAAAACAACAACTAATTTCTATTTCATAAACATGAAATGACACACATTCATATCACAAAGTGACACCTCCCACCCTTATCTTGCCTTCTCACTAGCCCACACAAAAAAAAAGCAAAAAACAAACAAAAAAAAGGTGAAAGCTAAGTGCGGAGCTGCCAGCAGGCCACCACGGTCGCTTTTCATCCATTACTATGGACTAGCTGGCCCCAGGCTGCAGCAGGCAGCACAGGTCCACAACATCCTTCCACTCATCCATGCACACAACAAGACAGCTTTATGTAGAAATCTACTGAAGATGCCTGTTGACCAGTGACACAAATGTGTCGGGGGTTTTTGGCATCAACAGTATCCTGGGGGAGGGAGTTCCAGTCCACAATTGTTCTTGGGAGGAACGACATCAGCCGGTAGTTGGTGTCAACCAGTTTAAAAAAAACTGCCTACAAGACCCATGTCTGCCCCATACTCCAGTATGCCTGCATAGTGTGGGACCCGCAAACACAGCGTAACATTGAGAAAGTTTAAGCAGTACAGTGAAGGGTCACTCGGTTTGTCATAAACCGGTACCACAACATGTCAAGTGTCACCGCCATGATTGACAAACTGGGGTGACCTTCTCTTCAACAGTGCAGAAAAGACTCGAGACTGGCCATGCTGCGCAAGATTCTGAAAGGCCAGGCTATTGTCCCTTCATGTAGAGCCAAGCTGACACCTGCTCCTACCAGACAGAGAAAAGGACACATGCAGCAACTCAGCTTAATACAGTGTAGGACATAGTACCGACAACACGCATTCCTTCCAAACACCATACGGGACTGGAACGACCTGCCAAAGATGGAGATGGAGATTGGAACCCTTGTCAAGGGTCCCACAAAACTAAAAACTAAGAAATAGTTAGTGTAGGTAGGATTAGGTCACCATCCCATCCCATTCTTTCCCTAGTAAAATTGTGATTTTAAAGTTATTTTTGGGCCGGTTTCACTATTAGGGCGAACCAGGATCAGCTAGTCTGGAACTCGTTTCCACATGATGAGCGAAAATTACAGTAGTCTGCTGATGAAACCCGCATAGAGTAGGACTCCCCCAGTTTTTATGTTTCTCCACTGTCATAGGTCTTTATCTTCCTTCAATGACTTTCCATCTCAGCACAACCTCCATAGCACGGCATGGTAATCAACCTGTTGATTGGGATGATGATGATGATGATGATGATGAAGCTAGCTGCGCACCATCTCGCAGGCCAGTGGCGCCTGCCACTCCCACTTCACCGGTGTATAACATGGCCAGGAAATGGCAGAACAGAATGTTTGACAACTTTCATGTTCTCTCATATATATATATATATATATATATGTATATATATATGTATATATATTGTGTGTGTGTATGGATAGATAGATAGATAGATGCATCCCCAAAACAAAAGAACAAGGACAACAAGCTGTTGTGGTTATAGTTGAAATGTTTGGCTTTATTTGCCTTCATCAGCAGTTGACCACCACACTGAGTGCCAGCAGGTATGGTAGTGAGGGAAGAGACCTATACATATATGTATGCATATATACATACATGCGTGTGTGTGTGTGTGTGTGTGTGTGTGTGTGTGTGTGTGTGTGTGTGTGTGTGTGTGTGTGTGTGGACTTTATCGTCATCATATTTCTTCTTTCTTTTTTTTTTTTAAAGTTGCATCACATGTGTCATATTTTCAGAGAGAGAGAGAGAGAAGAGTGCAGGGGGGAGCAGTTCTCTTCTCCTATCTTCTTCATTTGGTATTGTTTTGCATTCTTTACATGGGATATTTTCTCTCTTGGTGGTGGATTTTGTACATTGAAAAGCATTGATACTGCACTTCAAATCAGTTGACTGTTTCTGTGGTGTGGATTGGCTTCAAAATGCTTAGAACAATAGAGCAGTTTGCATGAAAGTATGCAGCTGGTTTGCCCACAAGATCTTCATGCCTGCATTTCTGAACCTATTTCTTACATCTGTTAAAAAAAAAAACACAAAAGGAATGGTGAAACTTGATTCTATATTATATAGGAAGCGTTTTTAACCCCAGTCTGTAGACGTTCTCTCAGTGTGTGCATATGTGTGGGCGTGTTAGCACATGGTCACTTGCTTACGCACATGGGTATTATAATGTAGTAACCATTTTAGTTACTATCGGATGTATGCATCATGATCGATCACACTGATAAATGTGATAAACACTGCGTTGAACAGTTCGATGTTTTTTTAATGGAGCCGTTGATGATCCATCTCCTAGAAACCTTCCAGGGAGGTTACTCTGCCCATAATAGTAATAATGTAAACAAATCATTACTTTCCTTAGATTGCAGACTACTTAATACATTACATCACCTTCTTCCTTGGATGCAAAGTGAAATTAAAATTAGATGGACAAATATCTCAAAGTTTCCATTTAACTTTTCACAAGCATCTGACTTACTCTTGAAAGTAAAATAGTGTAATCATGCTTTAAGAGTTTTTTTTCGGTTTCACTGAAAAGGAATTCAAGTTAACAAAGTGAGATATAAAGATAAAGTGAATTGTTCAACTTTTTATTGTTGATTAATTATGTTTAACTTTTCAGACATTAAACTCCTTTTTATATATCAGTTACATTTTTTTTCTTCTCTCCCTCTTAAATCAATAATATAGAGAATAATTCTACATATGTGAATAATGTTGTGAATACATGGTTAAACCAACATAATAACAAATAGCAAATGTTAATCTTGTAAGTGCATAGAGAACACTGGGTATGTGCACCTAAAGAAATGCAACAGAAATAACAGTCATGTGCACTGCAACGTCTCTTATCAGGAAATGTGGATGCAATTAGATGTGAAAATCATATTTTCACTTTACTAAATTAGACAAGGTCACATGATGAAGTCATCAAATTTGGGGGGCATTCGGATTGTGCGTTTGGATTTTCTGGGTTCAACTACAGGCGTGTGAGTGTTACAAGAGTAAATTGTTGGGTGCAGTGTGCACCTGCGGAGTGTCTGAGGTTGTGGGCAGTTCAGCTTCATCTTCATTCAGCTCAGGAGGAGGGTCAGGTTCAGTCTCTGCAGTAGACGGAAGTCGTGGAGACTTTTTGTAGAAACTACTGTTTCTGGTGACAGTCTGTTGTCCTCACTGGGCTGTGATCATTGATCCTTTCTTGCCGATGACCACAAGAGGGGTTGGCTGGTATGGAGTGTCAGCTTTAGAAGGATGGGGATTCTTCAGGAGTACAGCATCACTTATGGTTATGGATGAAGGCTTTATGCCTTATTGTCAGTGTAGCGCTTCATATTTGCTTTTTGCTGTGCATCTCTGATGCGCATTTCCTGGTCAGCATCATGGCATTGTGCTGGGAGTTGGGGTAGTTTGGTCTTCAGGTTGCGATTAACCCTTTCACCGCCATGGGCGCTTTTTGGCAACCAGTTGGCAGAACGCCAAGGGCGCCTTTTGGCGACAAAGTAGGGTGACCTAACTCCTGATACTCTCACGATCCTAGTTCATGAGATAAAAAGCCAGCAATAAACGTCATAGTTGGGGGATGGTCTGGCCCATGCTCACAGCCATTTGCTTTGTCAGAACACTATTCAGTTCAGTGTTTTATTGACTTTATTCCGATTGTTTTTCCATTCACTATGACGTCACCACCAAGCACTTTACGTACTCGACCTTGCCGTACATTTACCACAGATCAAGTGCTGGGAATATTGAATAGACAGTTGGTTGTCCTAATACAGATGAAGAAGACCCAGACAGTCACGAGTAAAGAACGATAGTGAGGGCTTGACCGAATTATTCCAACGTGAAGCGTTGGACCGTTGCCAACTTGTTATGAGAGGCTGATAAGACGCCCACTTACTACCCTACCGCGTGTGCCCCAGTGTTTTTGCGTTGAGCCAGCCAGCACTGACTGACTGTTCACTAACTCTATGTGAGGGAGCCAACTAAGACTTTAGGCAATGAACTTCACACACACGTTGTAGGCCCACTCTCGCTGGTCGAGGTTGAAGGGGGCGTGGCCAACTGACACGTGAGAGGCAGGTATCACAGACGTCTTTCGAGTGGGTGTACAGCTGATTATATAGATCAACTGAATGACAAGGGTTCAGAGACCAACAGGCACATGAATGACTTTGTGTTTCAAAAAAAAAATATATATATATATTACTGTTGAGAGTGAAAGGGACGTGTGTGTGTGTGTGTGTGTGTGTGTGTGTGTGTGTGTGTGTGTGTGTGTGTGTGTGTGTGTGTGTGTGTGTGTGTGTGTGTGTGTGTGTGTGTGTGTGTGTGTGTGTTCCCTTTTTCTTTCTTACATGTGTACCAGTTAGGCATAAGATGTGTGTGTGTGTGTGTGTGTGTGTGTGTGTGTGTGTGTGTGTGTGTTCCCTGCTATTGGAGTAGTTGTATTTGTGGCTGTTTCATGCACTTTTCTGTTGGAAATACCATACTTTCTGGTCTTCAGTTGTGAGTGAGTAGTATTTTTCCTCCATTGTTGAGAGTTTGTTGGCATTCTTTCTTTTTTTTTTTACGCTTAGAAGAAACAACATTCTTTTTTTTTTTATTTTTTTTTTTTTTTTTTTTGCACTGAAAAATCACTAAAAATTGAAATTGTTGTTGACTTACCATTACTAACATGTTATGATATAATAAAAGTACAGTGTATCTCCACCATTTTACAAAAAATAGCATGAGAATTGGTTGTTTAGTTCCAGAGATATCCGCGTTTCACATATGCTGGTATACAATAAGAGCTTTTGGAAAATGGCTGGCGATGGAGATTTATGCAAAATAGAATGTGTCTGGCGGTGAAAGGGTTAAAGAGGGCAGTAGCAGGGGGAACACCGGTGGTGCAGTGAGGGGTAGTGCGGTAGTCAAGTAGAAATTTGTACATTTCCTGCTTGAAGTTGGGAAGGGTGGATGATTTGATGACTTTCTTGATGGTACGCATGAAACACTCAGTCTCAGCATTTACACGGGGCCACAGAGGGGTGATTTTGCTATGCTTGATACCCATGTGTTGACAGTATTGAGAAAACTGGTGGGAATTGAAGGGAGGTCCATTGTCAGTTTTGAGACTTTCCAGGATTCCGAATTCAGTGAAGATTTTGTCCAGACGTGGAATGACGGTGTTCGCTGATGTTGAATCGAGCACGTTGACAATGGGGTACCTGGAATACTCATCGGTAACGACAAGAATGTATTTGCCATTGGGAAGATGTCCGAAATCACAGGAAAGTTCGGTCCATGGTGCGTTGGGTAGAACAGACATCTGGAGTGGTTCACGTGTCGTTTTTTTGGTGTTACCACTTGGCAGGTCATGCAGTTTTTTAACTGTACACTCAACGAGACGTTGCATGCCTTTGAACCAAACTTTCTCACGCAGAAGTGCGGTTGTCTTGATAACGCCTTGATGTCCAGTGTGTGTAATGTTCACAGCTTTCTGGTGTAGTGAGGCAGGTAGGACAATCTGGCGTTTTTTCAGAATGATGCGCGAGTCATGAGCAAGTAACAGTTCTGCACGGGAAATGTAGAGACTGTGGAATGTTTGTGTGCCCACTTCTTTTCCTTTGTTGTACCACTGATTGGAGAGTATTGCTTCAATCACAGCATTCAGCGTGGTGTCTTTCGCTGTTTCATCAGCAACTTCATCGATGGTCATTGCTTTCGGTGTTGAAGTGGTAACAATGTAGTGCAGATATTCTTCGGTGTCTTTTTCTTGGTCTGTGCAGGAAGATTGATGGACTGGATGTCGGCTCAGATAATCTGCAGGATTATCAACACCAGGGTGGTACACTACTGTCATTTCATATGACTGCAGTCGCATAACCCAGTGTTCAATACGAGCAGACAGTTGAGCCCGTGAATTGTTAAACATTGACACAAGGGCTTGTGATCTGTGTGGACCGTGAATGGAGCGCCAAAAATGAAGATGTGGTAGTATTCGCAAGACCACATGATAGCTAAAGCTTCTCGTTCAGTTTGAGAGTATCTTTGTTCTGTAGATGAAAGAGCTCAGCTAAAGCTTCTCGTTCAGTTTGAGAGTATCTTTGTTCTGTGGGTGAAAGAGCTCTGCTTGCAAATTGGATGATTTGACCTTCTTGGGTAAGAATCGCTGATACTCCCACTGGACTTGCATCTGTGTATATATGTCAGTGGACTTCTTTGGGTCGAAATATGCCAGAGTTGTTGCATTACTTAGGGCTTTTCTCAACTTGGTCAGTGCTTTATCATGTTTTGATGTCCAGGACCAAGGAGTGCCTTTCTTGGTAAGTTGTCGCAGGTCGTGTGTCAGTGAGGCATAGTTGGGAATGTGGCAGGAACCACAAAAATTATCATGCCCAGGAGGCTTTGGATTTCAGTTGCAATGGTGGGCGTTGGAAGATCAAGGATGTCCTTGAGCTTGTCTTGACTAGGTTTGATGCCGTCTTCACCGAAGATGAATCCAAGAAATTCCAGCGATTTCTTTGTTGAACTCACACTTGTCACTATGAAGTGTCAGCCCTTTCAGTTTGAGTCTCTCAAACAAGTTGCGGAGGTTGGTGTCATGGTCTGTCTGTGATGTACCAAAACACAGAATGTCGTCGCTGATGTTGACAATTCCCAGGAGGCCTGAAAGTGCTTGGTGGATTGATTCTTGGAAGATCTCGCTGGCTGAATTTACACTGAAAAAAAACAGACGACGGTATCGGTAGAGACTGAGGTGAGTGGCAAAAATGGTGATGGAGCGAGAATCTTTGTCCAGTTTCAGCTGATTGTAGCCTTGATTCAGGTCCAGCTTGCTGAATACTCGTGCTCCAGAAAGCATAGTCTTCAGTTCGTTGAGAGTTGGGGTTGCGTGACGTTCACATTGGATGGCATGGTTAGCAGCTCTCATGTCCACACAAACACGTACCTTGCCAGGTTGTTTGGGTTTGGGTATGACAACCACTGGAGATACCCATGGGGTTGGTCCGCTTGCTTTTTCAATGATTCCCCCAGTTCTTCGTCTTTCTTCAGCTGTTCTTCTATGTCCTTGCGCACATGGAATGGAATGCGTCGATATGGTTGAGCAACTGGTTGAACTTCAGGATCAATATGGAGATGGACTGGTTTGCTTTTCAAAACAACCAGACCGGTGAATAGTTCAGGGTACTCTTCTCTCAATTGTTCATGTACTGGTTTGACATGGTTGATGGTGGTCAGTAACTTGAGATCTTGACACATTTTCCAGGAGAGAATCAGTCGCTCATGCCGGATACTACAAACATGGTAGCAATAACACTGGTGTTTTCACAATTTAGTACAGCATTGAATGCACCAAGTACTGGGATTGAACTTTTGCTGCCATACGCTGTCACTCGCTTGTTGGAAGGCTGTAGCTTTGGTTTTGGCTTGAGTTCGTTGAAATGTTGTTCAGACAGCAGATTGATGGAAGCACCAGAATCTGCTAGGAATGAAAAAAACATGTCCATTGATAGATACGCTAAAATGAGGAAGTTCACTGGATTGATGTGTTGTGAAGACATATTCAATATCATCAGGATCAGTAGACTGATCAACGATACCGTTGGCTTCATCTTGATCACTGCTGTCGTTGACTTGATGAATGTGTGATTTTCTTGATTTCTTCTTCCAGCTGAAATGTTTTGGTTTCTTGGACAAGGCTTTTGTTGATGATGATGAAGACGTTGCACTGGTATTTGAGCGGCATACTGATGCAAAGTGGTGTAGTTTTGAACAGTTGTTGCATTGCGTGTTGTATGCTGGACAAGAGCGTTGTCCACCCGGATGAGGCCATTCTCCACCACAATTGCAACAAGTGGTTGGTTGTTGCGGTTGTCGACTATGTTGATGGCTACGAGGTTGTGCCTTGTGCGAAACATGGTGTACCTCTGCTGGCACAGTCATTGCTTTGGATTGCTTTGATGTGAGTTCTAGCATGCATGTATACGTCAGCAATCTTTCAGAGTCATGTTGGGGCTTGCTAGTCCTTTTTCATGTACCTTCTGGCATTGGCAGCCTGTGATGAATTGAGATTTTATCTCAGCGCGTCTGCATCATTGAAGTTACATTTTTTTGAGGATTGATGGGCAGAAACAAGCGTTTGAAAATGGGTTTCGCCACCAGCAGGATGAGTTTGTTCGTTCGTGAAGGTGTCCACAATATCATTGAGTTCATCACCAGCATAGGTGAGTAGAAGTGCTTTCTGACGCTGGTCATCTTCAGTATTGTAGGCAATGAAGAGATTCTTCAGCCTTGATACCCATTTTTGCCATCGGGTTGCCCTTGCTTCTGAAGAACAGTTGAATGGAGGATATGTGGGAAGTGCAGCAGCCATTTGGAAGTCGACTAGCTCTCGATCTTACTTACCAACACAACAAATCATCAATGATCGTTCTTTTGGTTCGTTTCTTCGTCCGACGTCGCCAATATGATGTAGTAACCGTTTTAGCTACTGTTGTATGTATGCATCGTGATCGATCACACTGATAAATGTGATAAACACTGTGTTGAATAGTTCGATGTTTTTTTAATGGAGCCGTTGATGATCCATCTCTAGAAACCTTCCAGGGAGGTTACTCTACCCATAATAGTAATAATGTAAACAAATCATTACTTCCTTAGATTGCAGACTACTTAATACATACAAGTATCATCTTCATACAAGTGTGAATGTGTGTGTGTGTGTGTGTGTGTGTGTGTGTGTGTGTGTGTGTGTGTGTGTGTGTGCTCTCATACGCACATGCATATCATCTTCATACAATGTGTGTGTGTGTGTGTGTGTGTGTGTGTGTGTGTGTGTGTGTGTGTGTGTGCATGCATGTGTATGTATTTGAGTCTTGTAGTATCCTATGCATTTCTCTCTCTCTCTCTCTCACACACCATACACACATGTATGCATGCATGTATGCTTTCGCTCTCTCTCTCTGTCTCTGTCTCTCTCTCTGTCTTTAAAACAATGAATTTAGAAGATGAACTTGCCTTTCTTCGTCTTTTGGAAAGGAATACAACCGGAACCCCTTTTTCCGAGAGAATTATGACAGTTCGGTGCCGCGCATCAAGTGTCAGCTGCCTTACTCGCCATGCTGAACATGTATAGAAAGATACGCTGTGAGGCTGGGATTGGCAGGATGGAATGCGCCAGCCATCTGGCTTCACTTTCCGGCGGAGTGAACCATCTCTCTGTAGGGCGAACTATCTTTGGTTTTACAGCTTGTGGACTAGTACTTTTGCTATACCATGTCAGCTAAGCTGTGAGACGACAGTGCAAATATTTACAGCAGAAGGAAAAATAAACAAAATAACTAAGATGAAAAGATATATGACGGATGGATATTATGGATACAACTCGTAAGATGTCTGACCAGCACATCAGCTCAGTGAGTAGTCGGACCTAGGGATTCCTATCTAACACTACAGTCTGCGCCACTATTGTAGTTAGAAGCGTGTGTTTGCATGCATGTATATGATCTATATTATTTCAAAAATTTTTCATCAAATGATGGGACAATTCAAAGCCAAGATGGCTATCCTGAATCCTGAATGTGTGTGCGTGAATGGGTTGACGCACGTGTATGTGCAAGTGTAGCGGTGTGTGCGTGTAGTGTATGTATGCGCACATGTGCATGTGTAATCAGTGGATTTGCGTGCACATACATGTACACCTGTGTTTATCTGTAGGGTTGCATGCACTTATATATGTGTATATGCCTCTCTGATCAATGGCCATACACACACGTGTGTGTGTGTGTGTGTGTGTGTGTGTGTGTGTGTGTGTGTGTGTGTGTGTGTGTGTGTGTGTGTGTGTGTGTGTGTGTGTGTGTGAAAGTTGCAGTGAATAGCTGCTAGAAAGATGACATAGTTATGATTTATGAACAACAGTAACAACTGTAACAACAGTAATAATAGAAATAATAATGATTTAATAATGATGATGATGATGATGATTATAACAACTGCATTGTACATGATGAAAACTAGTGGCACTGAACAAGTCCAACTTGAGCTTAAGAGAAGGAACTCCTGCTATTATTTAGGAGGGGAAAACAGTTCTTTTCTGGAAAGAGCTTACTGGGCATACCTGCAGAATATTGAGGAATTTGTATTCTTCCCCATTGAATGATGCAGATGTAGACCTTGGTGTCATGTGATTCATCCAAGTTTCTTGAAGACCCACCCCGGCTTTCCCCACCCTATAGATCCTCTTTGATCTTGCCTCCTGTTGAAAAAGACTCCACCATACAAGACACATTTGTTGAACTTTACAATAAATTTCCATCATTCCAAAATATTTACTGACGGTTGAAATCTGAAGAGAGGTGACCTTAGGTGTGTTTTGCACAACAGTTCCTTCTCACAAACGTTCTAAACACATTCCCACTGACAGTTTCATGTACACTGCTGAGCTGACAGTCTTGATTCTGGCTCTTCAAATGATCTCTCAATCAAAACATAAAGACTTCCTCCTTCTGTCTGACTGCTCTGGAGGCTATTGCTGGCTGTGCCCTCAAGCACCCATTCAAGGTAATGAGGTGGTTGATAAACTTGCCAAGAATGCTAGTAATATATAAAGTTGAGCGGATTCTCAGTTCCTCTAGCCTCAGGCAGAACCAATGCATGCGATGAACCCCAGCCGTCATCGCCTTCAGATATGATTCAGTCTGCAAAGCCTACTCCTGCCCCCAGACCATCAGGGGCCAAAAGACTTACAGGCCCTTTAAGGGCAGCAGAAAGTGGAAGTTGTTGAGGTGTCAGACAAGACCACCCCTCAAAATCCTCCAAAGGGCACCCTACAATTGTCATCAAGGGAGCTGGTGGTTCTGGAGGAAAGACAAAGTCGCCACCTAAAAAGAAAGCGCCTAATATTTTATCAGATCGAGAGAAAAAAGCGGAGAGAAACACCAACAGATTTGCAGTTCTCTAGAAGATCTAGAAGATGTAGACATGGAATGAAAGGAACTTGCTGGTGAAGAGGTACAGAATCTTTTATGATGGACACAACCTTCTTCCACTGGAATATCTGAGGTCTCCATTCCAATTTTGAGGAGCTTCAACTTCTTTGCCAAGATTTAAAGCCAGCTGTAGTAGCTCTTCACGAAACGCAGATGCACAAAGAAAAGTCCTTTTCTGTTTCCGGTTTTAATGTACTGTCTAAACCAGCCAACCTACAGCTCCTGGAATTTCTGGTGGGGTCTTGTTACTCATCCACAAATCTTTGTTGTTCAGCCCTGTCAACCTTAAATCTTCTCTTCAAGCTTTAGCTGCTAGAATCTCCCTATATAAAACAGTGACAGTTTGTTCCCTGTATATACCTCCATCATCATCTGTCAATAGACAAAAGCTGGTTAGCCTCATGGAAGAACTTCCGCGACCTTTCTTGCGTCTAGGGGACCTGAACGGCCACTCTCCTCTTTTGGGCAGTGCAGACTCCACTCCCCGAGGTCTTCTCCTGGAGGATGTCTTCTCTGAGCTTGACCTGTCTGAATGATGGCTCTCCAACATATTTACAGTCGTCAAATGGCACTCTGTCTTGCATCGATTTATCAGTATGCGATCCTTCACTGGTCTTGGACTTTGATTGGAGTGTTCATGATGATCTACATGGAAGTGACCATTTTCCAATAGTCCTTGAGACATAAATCGTCAGAACACATCATCTTACCAGAACGTCTTAACCTTAGAAAAGCAACTGGGCTCTTTTTGCTACAAACATACAAAAAGAATTAGTGGATGATCAGCTTCTTCAAAGTCCTGATCCTGCTGAAACTTGACCAACATCATCATCAGCTGTGCCAAGAACATTATTCCGGCTTCTACCATCAAACCTCAGATGCCCAAAACTCCCTGGTTTAATGCTGAGTGCCAACAAATCCACAATCAACACCAGAAGGTTCAACGTGTTGTCTGTTGTAGGCCATCAATACCTTACGCGAGGGCCACCAAAACCTCCATGCCAAATCTCGCTACATTTTCAAAAAGTGTAAATATCAGTCTTGGAGAGATTTCTGCTCCAGGTTGACTTCAAAGACCTCCAAGAAGAAAGTATGGACAGTGATCAGGAAAATTAGTGGGAAAAATACAAATCCTTCTATCCATCAGCTGAAACTTGCAGAAGGCCTGATCACAGATAAACAAGCTGTAGCTAATGTGCTGGCCTCAACTACTGAAAAGAACTCCTCCTTCACAAATAAAACGCCTGCTTTCTGAAAAAAAAAACTCCTTAAAGAAAAGTCTCCTCGTAACTTCTCATCAGACAACACTGAAGCCTACAATCTGCCATTTTCGATCGATGAATTAAAATCAGCTCTGCAAACCTGCAACGATCTGCTCCTGGCCTGGATGAGATCCACTATCAGCTCTTGAAACATCTCCCAGAAAGCTGTCTCCAGACCATTCTGAATCTTCAACCATATCTGGTCCACAGGCTGTTTTCCACCGTCCTGGCGGAAAGCTCTTATCATACCCAAACCTGGAAAAGGTCTTTCGAACCCATCCAATTACCATCCAATAGCTTTGACCAGCTGTGTCTGCAAACTGATGGAAAAAATGGTCAATGCTCGACTCATATGGAAACTTGAAACCGACGGCCTTCTGGTGAAAGAACAGCGTGGTTTCTGCAAACATCATACTACAGTGGACTATTTGATCTGTCTAGAATCAATGCTTTCGAACGCCTTTATCAACAAACAACATGCAGTGGCTATATTCTTCGACTTGGAGAAAGCCTACGATACCACCTGGAAATCTGGGATTCTTCATGATCTCCATGATCTTGGTTTTCGGGGTCACCTTCCACTTTTCATTCAAAATGTTTTGGCAGACCGACAGTTTCAGGTCCAGGTTGGCACCATTCTGATGTTCATGAGCAGGAGTTTGGGTGTTCCATAAGGGAGCATACTGTCTCCTGCTCTCTTTAGCATCAAGATCAACAACATTGTTAAATCCGTTCAACAGGGTTCATCAGTGGGCGGATGAAAACGGCTTCACTTTCTCCTACGAAGACACAGTGCATTCATAATTTACATTGTGTTTTTGCAGATCCTGAAATCAAAATAGGGAAATCTCCCATTCCAGCTGTCAAGGAGGCAAAATTCCTAGGAGTTATTTTTGACCAAAAACTCAACTTTCTCAGCCACATTAAAAACCTCAAAAACATCTTGCCAGAAAGCTCTGAATATTCTGCGGGTCGTAGCATACACTGACTGGGGCGCTGATAAGAAAACTTTGCTGCACCTCTACAGAGCCTTGGTCTGTTCCAACTGGACTATGGTTGTGCTGTGTATGGCTCTGCAAGATCGTCTTACCTGAAACTCTTGGACCCTATCCACCATCAAGGGCTTTGTCTCTGTCTTGGAGCATTCCGCACTACCCCTGTGTACAACCTGTATGCAGAGGCAGGTGAACCCTCGCTGTCCAACCGCAGGCTGAAACTATCTTTGAATTACTATATCAGACTGTTCTTGTAACCGGAAAACACACTGCCTATGACTGTGTCTTTGACCCTCGGTTCCAAAGTAAATTCGAAAACAACCCTAACTGTATTCCACCCTTTTGGTCTTCATATGCAGCCTCATGCACAGAATGCAGGACTAGACTTGGAGTTGTGTCCAATTTTTCCGAGTTTCCAGATGAGCCTCCGTGGACCTTTTTCACACCAGAGATTCGTTTTGATCTTGCAGCTTTTCGCAAAGAGTCTACCAGCTCTCTGGCATACAAGACCTTGTATGCTGACCTCTGTTCAAAATTTCCATCCTATCAGAAAATTTTCACTGATGGTTCCAAGTCTGAAGAGTGGGGCTGCGCAGCCTATTGCCCTGGTGCTCCTCAAATACTGTTAGAACATGTTCCTTCAGATGCTTCTGCTTACTCTGCTGAACTTACAGCTCTGGTTCTGGCGTTGAGGATAATCTCACACACAGTCTAGGAGGAAGGACTTTCTGGTTCTGTTGGATTCGTTGTCAGCTTTGGAGGCCATAGCTGGCTGCAACCTCCAGTATCCAGAACTTTTACACTTCTTTGAACTTTTTACCAAGTTGAAAGTGGAGGGTTACAACATTATTCTGGCTTGGGTTCCTGGCCATGTTGGCATCAGAGGGAATGAAACGGTTGATCGTTTAGCCACGAATGCCACAACAGAGAAACTGTCAAACATATTTATCTCCTGCTCAGATCTGAAACCCAAAATTAAAGATTATGACAGAGACCTCTGGCAGGAGGATTGGAATACACAGACGGATAACAAACTCTTTTCAGATTGTCCAGACCTAAAGGAGTTCCTCTTATCTACATCTGGTGGTTGTAAAGAGGAAACAGTTCTGTGCCGGCTGCACACTGGCCATTCGTATTTTACCCATTCATACCTTTTAAAGAGTGAAGAAGCTCCGTGGTGCATTCCCAGTCATGTTCCACTCACAATGAAACATTCTTTTAGAGTGTTGGGACTTGCACGATGTGTGAGACAAACATTTTACAGCAGATTCCATGAAAACCCTGTTCAGTGCCTGACGCAATCTTTGAGTTCTTGAAGAGATAACATTTTTCATCGGATCTGAGACTTTATAGTGGAAAGATTTTTAACAAACTTTTGGATGGCTTTTTTAGAAGATGTATTTTAAAGAAAGAATTGTGTGAATGAAAAGACTTGTGAGTTGATTTTAACGTGGTGACAGCCCTGATATGGCCCTTTGCGGTCAGCTGGGCTGTAAGCAACATTATCTTAATATCTCAGTTCCTCACATTGATCTGACACCCTAAAGCTTGGGCTTACGTCAAAGACCTTTGGTAAGAGGAATGGAACTTGCAAATGGCTAACAAACTCTACCAAGTCTGTCTAAATCTGAAAGAGTTTTTGCCATGTTCCATGGGCATCCGTAGAGAAGAAACAGTCATGTGCCATTTGCACACGGACCGCTCCTTTTGCTCCCATTCTTATCTTTTAAATGGTGAAGGAGCTCCATGGTGCATGGTGTTCTTATAGAATGTTGGGATTTACATGATGTCACCACTTTACCTTCCTGTGTTTTCATTTTTGTTGTCACTGTTACTGCTATTATTGTTATCATAGTTATTACTGTTTGTAATATTAATCATATGATTATGATACCATTATTATAATTTTTTTCCGTTTTTTATGACTGTTATCATTTTCTGCCCTTCAGCCTCTTCCTTCTCTTCAGTTCCATTCTGTAGTTTTTTTTTTTGTTTTTTTTCATCTAAGCTACAGTTTGCACGCAGACCAAAGAGATAAGTGACTGTCCATCCTTTGTTTCCATTATTTTGAATGTTGTTTGTTGTGCCTGAAGAAGACCTAACAGGTGGAAATGAGCTACGTCTGTTTTGTAATTTGATTGTTCCTGCATTCAGCAACTCAGTCATTCGATTTTTGCATTTAAGTTTCAGTTTCTGCCTGCAGTCACCCCACTTTGAAACTAATAAGATGGTTAAGAAAAATAGTCTTGTTCCCTGTTTACAACATGCAAAACAAACTTTAATTTAGTGTAAGGAGTGGTAAATTAACTCAAAAGTCAAGACCATTTGAAAAGAGAAAATAGGAGTCTGATGATCCTGTAGAGTCCCATTTGAAGGTCAGTGGCTGCTTTAGAATGATAACCAGTAGGAGTCCTGAAGCAAACCCACACGTACACTAGCACACATACACCCTATCCCCATAGAACACACTCATCGGCACTTGCTATGATTTTTGTGTGTGCATATTTTATGTGCAATGCTTGATGTAGGCAACAGAAAGTTTACTCACTTTATGTGTGATCTAGTTTCAGACATGGAGCCAGAAAGACCAGCGCTGAATGTGTGTGTGTGTGGAGCAACTGAAAACCAAGTCACTATGCTTTTGCATGCACTGGCAAATGGACAGTTCTTTGGGCCTATGCAGGTATCAAACTGCCATACAGAATATTGTTTTCTTGTGACACTGTCAGAGCTGCCAAGTGTCACACTTTCAAAATGGCATGGTATGATTTTGTGAACAGTGCTATGCTGCTACACCTTCTGATGAATGCTTCATCAGAAAACAAACATTTTGAAGAAAGAAAAAAAAAAAAAAGAAAAACATGTCATGGACTTAACTGCAAACTAAACAGACAATATAGTCTTTATCTTTAGAAGTGGACTTAAGGTCAAAACTGTGTGATTACTAGCAAGATTTCAGTCTTCTTAGTTTACAATCATGTCATGTGCAAAGTGAAGCGTGATCAGAATTGCTGTTGAGTCTGAACTTGTCACATTGTGTACAAGTGCTAGGCTTAAACTTTGAATGCTACACTTTAAGCATCAAAATGCATCTGGAATTGCTGTTTAATCTAACTTGTTGCATTGCATGCAAGTGCTAGGCTAAAATTTGAAATGCTACACTTAAAAGGTCAAAATGCTATGCTTTGTGCTTTTGAGACCTTGGCAGCTCTTTAATGGTGAAATTAAAAAAAAAAACAACAACAATCTTTGTTTTATGCTCTTATGGACAGAATTCCCAGTGGAGAAAAGTAAAGCTTTGGAACAAAAACACAGCAGCAGATTGCTAAAGCAACAAGAAGCAAAGAACTTAAATGAAATAAGGTGGTACATGTTGTTGAGCGAAAACACCAGACCACTAGCACTCAAAAAGTTATGCTTGCCACATAGCTGAAGAACAACAGACATATACAAGTGTGTAGGCACACACACACACACACACACACACACACACACACACACACACACACACTCTCTCTCTCTCTCTCTCTCTCTCTCTATATATATATATATATATATCAGGAATTTAAATTGAAGGCTGTTATCATCAGTGAATCATCAGTTATTGGGGGGTATATATATATATATATATATATATATATATATATATATATATATATATATATATATATATTGAATTATAACAAAGCTTGCTCTTATGTCTTAGATTGTAGAAATAGGGGGGTGATAAGCCTTCATATCTGCAGTGGTAGATGATTCTGCCTGACAATATGTGCTTGAGTGGGTGAATGAGGAATAATAAATGCTTCTCAAAATGAACCTTCAGCAAGCTTATAGTCTTCGAAGCGGGAGACAATCTCCAATGGGGAGGAAGGTCACTAACATATAACTCCTGAGTTATATGTTAGTGAGCTTCCTCCCCATTGGAGATTGTCTCCAGCTTCGGAGACTATAAGCTTGCTGTTCATTTTGAGAAGCATTTATTATTCCCCATTCACCCACTCAAGCACATACTGTCAGTCAGGCAGAATTATCTACCACTGCAGATATGAAGGCTTATCACCCCCCTATTTCTACAATCTAGGACATAAGAGCAAGCTTTGTTTATAATTCAATATTTCTTGCAGTCATTGCAACACCAAGCTGCTCTGTAAGTTGCTGGAATGGTGCTCGGTACTTATCCTTGGAATTTATCATATATATATATATATATATATATATTAGGAATTCAAATTGAAGGCTGTCATCATCAGTGAATTGTCAGTTATTTGGCGATTTGTCAGTAATTGGTGATATCTTAATCAAGAGAACTACGTTTTCAGGTGAATGTACAGAGAGAGAGAGAGAGATCTTATGTATAATGTAGAAGTATTTCATTTATAGTTATTGAATGGTGAGAAAAAAATTTTAACCAGATTTCATGATGTTTTAGCTTATTTGCAGCTGTGATTGCATATGCAAAGCATATGAAGATTTTGATACCACAGAAACCAGTGAAGAAGAATTGCAGTTAACATTTCTAGACATCTTTATCAGGGATAATATGACATGGTCTTCCTGAAGAGGGAAGCAGTCCCCCTAAGTTCACTCTTTGTGAAAATCAGGTCTCTGTAGTCCACAGGGAACTGTTGTGTCAGTGTTGGATACTTATCAGTCCCTGGAGCCTGTTGGAAACTATTCTTTTGTCAGTGTTGAATACAAATTAGTGTCTGAAAAGCTGCTTTCATAGCTGCCGTTGTTCTGCTGAAAAGGAGCAGTGTTGGTGCTTGAGAAATGTTTTCTGATAAACCAAAATATTGCAAGTGTATTCATGGGTGTTGCTTTGCTTCAACTTTTTATCTTCCTGAAAAGGAGTTGAATTATCTGAAGATGGAAAGAAGCAGAGACAGCCATAGAAGCAGTCATCCCACCTTTGATCCCCTGTGATGTGACATTTTCTCAGGAGAATATAAGCAGCTTTCTAAAAGCTACCGGAGATTTTTGTTTGAGAACTCTGATAAGCTGAAAAAGATAAACCAAACTGAAGGCTGTGAAAGGAGGTTGAGGTGGATACTATTCTTTTATAGTCTAGGAGGTATAAAGTATTGGATGTTCATCATGAAGGTCTAACAGATCAATTGTTGAATCTGTCAGGTCCATAAGTTGATTTACAGCAGCACCATATTGGTTAAAAGATAGTGTTTCCCCTTGAGCTCTTGGGTCATCTTATGTGTTGATTGGTTGTGTCTTTTTGTCCTTTGTGTGTATAAGGAAAGCTGAGATCAAATACAAAGAATCCTGCAATCCACACCCACATTTGACTGGCATGATGATCATTCAGCTAACATTGTCCATCTTTCTTCTAGCATCCTGAATGTGGCTGTGTAGTTAGTAAGGTAAAAAAAAACCCCAACAAAACAGCAAACCACATACCAAAACATGAACATGGGAAATATGTGAACATGAATGTAAGAGAGAGAGAAAAAGGAAAATAAAAGGAAGGAGAGGTTGATGAAAATGGTGAATCGTGCTAGCGTTTCTTTTCCCCTGATAGACTGAGAATCCAAAAGCTGTTTATCCTTGGATACTTAAAGTGGATTGGTTTTGTGCACAGCCTGTCAGACTTACGCTCCATGACACAGCAGAGAAAGCATGTGAAGTGATGGAAGAAGCCGCTGACCTGCAGGATGCTTGTTATCCACTGCTGATGGGTAAATGACTAAGAGATGATTGTTTTTAGTGTGTGTGTGTGTGTGTGTGTGTGTGTGTGTGTAGTAGTAGTAGCAGTAGAAGTACTTTCATTTTTACGTCTTTTCACAAAATTGTGTGATATAGATGAGAGAGAGAGAGAGAGAGAGAGAGAGAGAGAGAGAGAATGTGTGTAAAGCATAGGCGTGTGGAAGTGCACGCAAAATATGAAATAATTACTACTTATAACATTATAGTAAATATCTAACTGGACTAATTAAACAAAAGGTAACTTTGAAAGCAAAATCAATATCAGAAAAAACATCAGTCACTGTCATGCCTAATAAACATGGTAAGTATGCCTTAAGAGTCACACAATCAAATAAAATGTGGGCTCTCGACACATTTGCTTACCACATATGCATTTTGTTCTGCACTATATTTCGTTCTGAATGCGTCAAGTTTCAGTCTATAAAATACTGAAACAAAGTTTCTGTACTGATACATATCACGAACCTGCAGGTGTTCAATGCCTTCAACCTGATCAAAGCTGAGAACATGGCTATTTCGAGCATTAACCTGCAAATAAGGGATGTTCTGGTTGTTTCTAAAAAAAGTCCCAAGCCACACTTGTTTTAAAATTTGATGACACTCTCTTGTAAAAGTCAAGGGGACAGAAAGTGACTGTGCACTCATTTCAGTTTTTTGCTACCTTTTTGGCAGATCTGTCAGCGAATTAATTGCCCAAAATTCCACAGTGGGAGGGGACCCAGAAAAAAGTTAAATCGGTTCCCTTGCACATCAAAATATGAATTAAATAACATATTTCCTTTAAAATAAAGTTTTCAGAATTAGAACTGAAAAACTTGATAGATTGTAGTACTGACATTGAGTCGACACATAACAATTCTTGCAAGATTGATTGAGGTAAATCAGTTAAATATGTCAAAGCCATTAATATAGCTATCATTTCGGCGACTAAGATAGACTCGATTTTTCCTGTTGAATATGCTTTATCTACTTTAAGTGATGGAATAACAAAAGCAGATTCAGCAGCGTCTTGTTCTTTGTCAATGATCCATCCGTATATACCTTAAGATGGTTAGGATACTTGCTTTGCATATGCATCTTTGCTGAATATGACAAGATATGCGGATGATCAGCTTTTTTTAGCATCAGTGTGATTAAGGTCAAATGTTGCCCTGTTTCTTTCCCAGTTTGGGATTGGATCAGTGTGAGAAATCTTTGCCAAAGAGTCGGGGGGGGGGGGGGGGGGGGGGTCAAATCAGTTTTCTGCAACAAATGGGCAGAATACGAGCCAATAGTAGACAAGCAGGAAATGTTTTTCGCTCGTTTGGGGTAATCAGTAGATGGATTTTAAAGAGATTTCTGTTTCATTAACAACTTTCATAGCTGTACATTTCACAACATATTTTGCCAAAGTGAGTGTTCTGTATTCGTTTAAAGGCAAAACATCAATTTCCGAATATGTCCCTACTGTAGAAGCATGTACAGGGATTCCCAAGCATAATTTAAAAGCATTGCTATCGACACTGCAGTTTTTGCAACAAATATTTAGGAGCACAAAAGAAAGCTTCTTGAGCATACGATAGCTTAGAACGAACAAGTGATTGCCAGATGTTTCAATGTTTTTACATCCTGGCACCAGCTTTGCTTGCTCAAGATTTTCAAAAAAATTAAACTTTACCTAGCCTGGTTTAAGAGATAATCAATGTGAACTTTCCATGTCAATTTAGATGTGAAGTAAACTCCTAAGAATTTTACTGAGTGTGGACATACTGAAGTGTTATTCCATCAAGTCTAAAAGACGGCAGATCAACAGGATCATCACCATTATTGAATAGAACTATATACGTTTTTTCATGGGAAAGTTTCAGTCCATTTTCAAACAAGTACATACTAAGATTATTTAGCTCTGCCTGATACATTTTTTTGTAATAGTTGATTGATCTTTTTGGCGTGCTTTTTCTTAGACTAGCATTTATCCACATACACAGATCATCAGCATACTGCACAACGGAAGCGTTTTTAGTTACGTGCTTTGGAAGATCATGTAACAAGATATTAAAATAACATTGGAGCAATTACGGAACCTTAGGGAATGCCCATTTCCAGTGATTTAAAATTTGAATATGTTTTCTACCCTGATTTGCAAACTTCTTTCTGATAAAAAAATTCTCTAACATAGTTATAAAAATGATCAGATATGCCAATTTTCTTCAGTTTATATAGCAATCTAGCATGCCACACGCTGTCAAAGGCTTTTTTAACATAGAAGAATGTCGCCAGAGTACTCTTTCACTTGGCAAATTGATGCTTAATTTTTGTGTTGTTAATTGTACAATGTGGTCAGTTGTTGATCTTCCTTTTCTGAAGCCTGCTTTATTGATAGGTATTATTTCATTTTTATCACAAAAATAGATAAGCCTGTTTAGTATAATTCTTTCCATAAGTTTCCCTACATGAGACGTCAGAGCTACAGGCTGGTAACTGTGGAGACTTGTGGGAGACTTTCCTTGCTTTACAATGGGAATAATTACAGACTGTTTCCAAATTGATGGCATAACACCATTATTCCAAACCCGTTGGAATATTTTCAATAAAAAACAAAGATAATTATCTGGTAAATGTTTTAGCATTTCATTCGAAACTGCGTCCAATCCAACTGATGAAGATTTATTACCTATCAGGGAGATGGATGGAGTCGATTAACTCGCATATAGTTATGGGGGCATTTATATAATGGTCATTATTTGAAACTAGCTCTTCGTACATCTGTTTTTTTTTCTTCCCTTTTCCTATGTTGTATGCAATCTTGTGGAAAGACTTTCTAGACGCATTGTCTTTGAAAACATGTTAGCGAATGCTTCTGTTTTTGCAGATGAGGTTGAGAATTTTTTATTATCCAAATTAACTGGATATCTTGGGAGGTTTATCCCTTTTTTCATAGTTTGACATTTTTGCCACACTTTTTGAAGGTCCTTATGATGAGAAACTTCTTTAGCACAAAACGCTGTCCAGTAAAGCCGCTTTGCTTTTGCAATTACTCGGTTAGAGTGTGACTTAGCTTTCTTCATTTCTAAGTGGTTTTCTTCACTTTTGTTTTTAATATATTCTTTGTATTTCACTTTCTTTAAGGCTACAGCTTCTTCGCAATCCTTAGTCCACCACGCATTGCCGATATGAAGTGTTTTTTTGTGAAGTATTAGGATGACATTTTGGTATTGAATCATCAGCGGCCAAGAGAATCATTTTGTTGAATTTTGAATACATATCATATACATTTTCTTCATCTTCACAAAAAGTCTCTATGTGTCTATAGGAAAGAAAAGCCTTGAACTTATCCCAGTTGGCAAACAAACTTATAATTGTATTTAGGTATTTTGTCTTCAGGCAAATTTTGTATGTCGTATGTTTTATTAATTGTCATTATGATGGGCAGATGATCACTTCCAAGAGTGTCATCAAAAGTTTGCCATAAGCAATCAAAAGCTGACTGGGGAGAAATCATTGTTAGATCTATTGCGCTTGATCTATGGGTGGGAATGTCAGGAATCCTAGTTATACTCCCATCATTAAGCAAATACAATGAAGAAGCCACCACATTTTTCAAGAAAACGATTGCTTGTTGTGGATGAACAACCTTTGTCCCAAAATGGAGCGTGAGCATTAAAATCTCCGGCAATCATTCATCTTTCGTTAGAGCTGTCTGTTGTATGTAACCATTCAGTATTTTTCTCGTCTGGACCTTTAGGCAGATATACAGACACAATGTTGAGAACAATGTTGTTATTGACTTTTACTGTGGCTGTGCACGAATATAAGTTTGCAAGATCAGACGGTGTAGGTGATGGTCGTATTAAGTATTCAGTGCCTTCTCTGATATATATAGCAGCGCTGACTTTTTCCTTTGTGTCAAAAACATGATTGTGCACTGGGGGATAATAAAAGTGTGGTAATTTTGGTAATTTAGTTTTGCACACATTTAGTGATTGCAAAATCAATATTTTGTAGCAGTTACTTACCAGATGTTGACGTAAAAATGCTTTGTTCATGAACACAGATTTGGCATTCCATTGCAAAATCTTAAACGAGTTATCAGGCATGTCACTGATAAACTAGCAACAGAATAGCAGGGGGGGGGGGGGGGGGGGGGGGGGGTTTACAAAAATAAAACAAATAAGTAAATGAATAAGCAGAGAGAGAGAGAGAGGGGTTTTTCTAATTTTCAAGATAACATTGATATCAACTTCTTCTTCTGCTGAGTAATTTCTGTGTGAAATTAAAACAAATCTACTTCCATGAAACCGACAAATGTTCTGAGTAGGAAATATAAATCTAGCACCAGTCACTCAAAACGTCATAGTAGTTCTACCAACCATGCCTCTCTAGTGGAAACAGCAGGTCATGACGCCTGGGGTGAGATGGAAAACCCCTGGGTGAATGTGGCATGGTGCGTCTCGAGGTCTTCCTAGGTGTTGTCCAGAACAGCTGCCAAACGTGTCTCCCCAAGTTGCGGGCAGCACAGTGGCTCCTCTCTGGGTCGGGTGAAGGCCGTTTAGCAATGTCCTGTTGTTCGGGCTTCAGGTTGGCATGACTGATGAAGCTCACTTTTGCCACGTCAAACAACTCAGAACTTGTAAATGCATTAAACAGATCAATTTTCATGCCCAGCTAGATGACCGACAGGCGCGATTTTGCTGATAATAATCTTTGCTTGAGGATTTTTGGCAGCAATGTCTTTAACAGTTTTAGAAAAGTTTTTACTGCAGACATCGGGGTCCGTATGTTTCAGATCGTTTATCCCACAGTGAATAACAATAGCATCTACTGGTCTTTCAACTGAGGATACTGCATTCTCCAATGTTGGTTTTAAGTCACTGATCTTATGAGCTTTCCTTGACAAGGTACTAAACCCGTAAGACCGTCCGAGTCCTCTCCCATTGACTCCAGTCAACACAGAATCGTGCAAAAGACCGTCCCAGTCTTCTCCCATTGACTCCAGTCAGCACAGAATCGTGCAAAAGCAAAACAAGAGGGATGTCCTGCACTTCCTTCTTGATTTCCTCAGTTCTATTTGAACGCCCTTTGACGTCATTTTTGCTTTTGACGTTATTGATGGGAGGTTCTGAGTTCTTTTTCTGCTCTCTTATTTTGTTTTCTGTCTTATTAATGTTGGTCTTGTGCTCTGTCAGTCCCGGACCAGTTGTTTTTGACGGTTTGGGACTGAGAGTTGGTGGAATTGACCTTGCAGCTTCTGCGTAGGTGAGGCTTTGAGTTGAGTTAGATTTTCTAGAACTGACATTCTATGCCTTACTGTTGCACTGCTCTTTTGGAGACCCTACTGATGGTTTGCTAAAGTTGGAAATCAGGTTGTTTTGCTCATGAACAGTTTTTTCTAATGAATCAATCCGCTCACACAGTTTCTCAATCGTTTGTTTCAGCTCCTTGATTTCTCTTATTGTGTCTGTTGCACAGTTTTCATTGCTGCTCGTTTCTCGGTTGTTAGGGCCTGTTGAGCGTCCACAGCTTGCAGTGCAGCTCGCTCCAAAACTTCTTTCCGAAAACAGGCTGGCACTTCACACATTTTCGCCTCACTTGAGTCTTTCTCCGAAGTCAGGCTGTTTTGACGATTACGCAGACTTCTGGATCTTGTCATTCTGGTCATGGTTCTGGTGGTAGAATTGCTTAATTTCAGCCAGGTGTAAGTTTAGTTACTGACAGTTTCCGCCATCTTGAATCGTGTGTGTGTGTGTGTGTGTGTGTGTGTGTGTGTATGTGGGGATGGGGGCAGGGCGGGTGGGTATATGGATGATGCTTGAAATCTACTGCAGGAAGGTAGGTGACTGATACTTTTTTTAGTGTGAATGTGGTTGAGTGCGCACGCACGCACTTGCGCATGTGTGTGCACTTTATACGGGTTCAGGAGGTTATTGTCACAAACATTGTCAAGTTTTTTATTCTCCAGCACTAAGGTACTTTCATGGGTGTATTAAAGTGAATGCAGAAATACTTGACAGTTACGCATATTAAAAAATGCATGCTTACAATATATGTATGCTCTTACATGAGAGGCATTTAACCAATTTTTACCAACATGCTAAGAAGGGGATGGGTAAGGGAGATTGAGGTAGGGGAAGGTTGGAGATGGGTTGAGTAGAAAAGATGGTTGTCTGGCAATCAGTTTCACTTAGAGGTGAAAAGGGCATGTGCACTGCCAGTGGTTGCATGGCCTTCTGAAATATATTTCCTTGACAAAAGCTGTAATTGTAGTGACTCTGGGGAAAACTTTTTTGTTGTTGTTTTTTTTAATAAGTATTTTTTTTAATAGGTCTGCCTATGCCTGAACTTTTGTGGAGATCTTAAGCTATGACTGTAACTGATCATAATGCTAAAAAAAAGGTCACTGTTGTACAATTGAAATTGTTGCTGAAAGCTGTCAACCACAGGAACAGTTTGGTAACATCTTTATGCAGGGAGCAGCTGGAGAAGTCCTGTTGTCACATCCCCTATTCTTGCTTACCTCGCAACTTTGACAAAGAAACATATGTCTAATGGATATGTTAAAGTGAACATGACAATCTTGCCAGTACATTGAGAGGGACAGACTTCTCCATAAGGAGGAGTTGATAATGAACTTGCACAAGTTCCGTTTAGGGGAAGTAAATGCTTTACACAACAGAGTGATATGACTCTCTCTAGACACAAGTAATGGAATACTGCATATAATTTAGAACAATGATTATATACAGTTACTATGACATGAACCTTTGCGGAAAGGTATTATATTTAGTGAAATAGAAGCAAGCATCAATGAAAATCTACACTTTTCTTTCTTTTTTTTTTCTCTTCCACACACACACACACACACACACACACACGTACACACAGTTGGTTATGAAAAAATTGATAAAGTGTTAGTTCTCTGGAGCCAACCGAGATCCAGTTAAGAGTTACAGGTTCATCCCAACCAACAGTGCCATAAGTATAAATAGTATATTATTTAAACCTTGTCACAATGTTAAATGCAGATAGAAATGAGATAGAACAAGAAAGTGTGCTCACAAAAAAATCTGGGACGTATTTTTGAACAGCAATGTTGAAGTTATCACAAGTTGCAACAGAAGAGAAGAAAAAGACAAAGTTGTGGACAGAATAAGAAATATCGATATTGATTTGTACAGGGGATGGTGAGAACATGAAGAAAAATGCCAAATAAAAATTCATTGATAACAACAAAATTAGACCATATCAACAGAACTGACAAGCAAGCAAATAAACAAGAAATTATCAAACCTTTGATTTGTTTCAACTTTTATCACTCATGAATCACCTGGTCATACTTCGACCTTTGATTTGTTTCAGCTAATTTATCACTCTTGAATCACCTGGTTGTACTTTGCTATATTGTGTATCTTTATCTTGTTCTATAGCATGATTCCAGTATCTATCACTACAATAAAGTAAGTAATTGAATGTAGAAACAGATAAATACATAAACTAACTATCCCTCTAGTTCTTTGAATGAGAAAGTTTTCAAAGATTATCAGTATTGTATACTATTTCAATACACAAGCAGGGTGGTTTTAGAGTCTAAGGCATAGGCAAAGAGCAGTGACTTTTAAGTCCAGCCGTAGCAGTTTTTAACAAGCCATCATGAGTATTAATACAGTTTTATACATATATCCAGTGTATATGCATACAAATATATACATACAAATAAATACATTCTCAGTATGTCTTCATAAATGGAAGCAAACTAGATAACTCTATCCCAAGGCCTCAGTGTCACATAGGCATGTTGTTTTCAGCATGTTGTCTCCTTTTTGACAAAAAATAACACTGTCCTTGCTCCAGGTATTGTTGATCCTATTCTTCATTAACAGCCTGGCTTTCTGGCTACATGGGCATGAGTCCTGGTCAGGTCCTCATTGACGAAGACCTTGCAAGCAGTGGAAGGGTTAGCTGAGGCCAAAGACCCCACAGCAGAGAGAAATGGCCAATGTAGAGATGAGAACAGTGTCCTCAGGTCAACTTTGTTCAGGCTGCCCTGGTCTTTCATGAGGAGATGTTTGTCTTTACACAGGTTAACCTGAGTAGCACTGCTTTATACTGAATCCGCTTTCCTCTGCCTAGCGATCACCTTTGATCTGGCTTCATATCACACAAGACTCTACCACCTCTTTGGCTTACAAGACTTTTTTTTTTCCATCGTTTGTATTGAATTTCCATCCTCTCAAAGAGTATCTACCCAATGGCTCCAAATCTGAAGAGAAGGTTGACTTAGCTGTGTATTATGCGAAAGCTCTTCCAGAGATATGTTCTTAACACATTCCCACTAACAGCTCTAACTGTACTGCTGAGCTCACAGCCTTGGTCCTGGCTTTTCAAATGGTCTCTGAATCAAAACACAAGACTTGCTCATTTTTCTGACTCCCTTTCTGCTTTGTAGGCCATTGCTGGCCATAACCTCAAGCACCCTCAGCTGCTGAAATTGTGTGAACTGTACACCTCTCTGAAATCTGATGGTTACAGCATAGTTTTTGCTTGGGTTCTCATGTCAGCATTTGAGGGAATAAAGTGGTAGATCAACTTGTAAATAATGCCACAAATAACAAGAACAATACTCTTTAACCCCTTCACTGCCACAGTATAATAGCACATTTGAATAACTGTGTGCCAAGGAAAAAAATCTGTGTTTTTTGGGTAGGTTAATTAAAATGGCTACTGCTCGCTTATTTCGTGACAAATCTTTCTGATTTTTGGCATGTTGTGTTGTTATGTAATGATCTATAATGCCCTGTCAAAATGACTTGATTATGTTGATAATTAGTGTAGCAGAAATTGACATAATTATAAAAATTTTACTGAAAATAATATGAATCCCAGGTGTTTGTAATGTATTGACATAACTATAAAAATGTTACCCAAAAATGATATGAATCCCAGGTGTTTGTAATGTATTGTTGTCATTCAACGCCTTCTTCCTTGACAACATATTGTCATTCACACACCTTCTTCCTTGCGCTGAACTCTGAAGCGATCAAAGCTAAGTGAATTTTCGTTGTTCTGTTTGTTTGTGTCTTACCTGAATAAGAGGTCGAAATGTGTAGTGTTTTGTCTTGTGACTCGTTTGTCCACGTTTCTCTGGGCAGTTTGCTAACATTTATTTAAGATTTGTCAAATTTTAACAGTTTTCAAGTATACACCAACACATTGTGCAAATGAAATGGGTCAAAACACTGAGAAAGTGGTCTTACTATTTATTCAACATCAGCACTAACACATGACAGTCATATAAATTCCAAGGATAATCTGCTCATAATTGGGGGTACTATTTTTTTAGGTAAAAGGGGCATAATCATGCTTTTCACAGTATGTTCACTAACATGTACATTACTTATCCATTTATTGAGTTCTTTGTTAGATGTTTTGTGAATTACTTCCTTATACCCTTGTCTACAATTTCACATCATTCTAATTTGATGTTGTTGGAAATGATGATGGTTCACACTAGTAACATGTGATAAAACATTTTTTTTTTTTCAATTTGAGAGTTTTAGAAGAATTCAGCACATAAAAGCACACTAAACACAGCATAAATATCTTTTGGTGTTTGTTCAACAACATTACAAACACTTGGGATTCATATTGTTGTCAGTAAATGCCCCTCTGTGTAACAATCTATATGTTACTGGGGGTACCCCAATTCTACTAGAAAGGGGCATAATCATGCTTTTCACGGTATGTTCACTAACCATGTTTCTATTTGGGGTAGGTTCAGTACCTCAGTCACTGCTTATTAATTTGTTGACATATGACTTGGATTTTATGGCTTCTCTTTCCTTTTTTTCCTAAGCTATGATGCTATATATGATAATAATAATCTAATTTTGTTGGCCATTAGGGGATGGACAGGGGTGTGTAACAAACGGTGGTTTTACAAAAAAAGAACAGTTTCTGAACACATACACATGTTACTACACATAAAACCTGTAAAACACTGACAAAAACTTCTATTAGTGTTTACTCAGCATCACTGTAAGTAGACAGTGTGGTCCAAGCTGTTATAGTAAAATACTTATTGGTAACTGTTCAAAAAGAGAACAATGGAAAAAAGTCTGAAGAAAAAAAAAAAACAATTGTCTGTTGAAAAGAAAAAAAAGAAAAAAACCCACACACACATTGTATCCATTTGTTATCACACAAAACACTGTAGGAACTGTGTTAGAGTTTCTGAACATTACTGCCACACAGTTCTTTATATTTACATTATTCTCAGGTTGTCTGCATTCCCTGCTTCATAATTTTAGGGGATGGTGCTCTTTTTTTTTTTATGTCTGTCCAAATCGTGGTTCAAAGAAAACACACATTGAGATTCATTCTATACTCCACTTGGTCTTCTTTCACTGATGGCATTCGGGCTGGTCAAAATCATGGAATACATGCACAGGTAAGAAAAACAAAACAAAACAAAAAAAAACCCACACACACTGTAGAATGGAAAAATAAACTTCCTAGAAGTTTTCATGCAGATGATCTAGAATGGGTCGAATCTTTTAGAGCCAGTCGTACCCTGGATCACCTTCGACTGGCATGGCTGCATTGTCGTTGAAATGCAGAAACTTGAGAAGAATCTGAAATACAGAATAAAAGTTTCAAGATAAGTGAACAGACCCACAATTGAGCACACACACACACACACACACACACACACACACACACACACACAGTAAGCAGACCCACAATTGGGGGCACACACACACACACACACACACACACACACACACACACACACACACACACACACACAGAGTAAGCAGACCCACAATTGGACACACACACACACACACACACACACACACACACACACACACACACACACACACACAGTCTACACACACACACACACACACAGGCACACACACACACACACACACACACACACACACGCGCGCGCGCATATGTACATGTACACATATACACAACTACACACTAACAGTATCACACACACATGAATGTAAAAACACCACAATGGTACAAAAAAAAGAAAACAACTGCTGTGGATGAGTGCTTCTGTGTTTTACAAAATGAACAAACTTATATATATGGAGAACTTGCATACAGAAATAAATAATGCTTGGGGCGCACATACACACACACACACACACACACACACACACACACACACACACACACACACACACACACACACACTCTCACTCAGTCCCACCTGTCCGTACAGTCATTATTTGCCATAATTATGTGATTTCATTTGGAAATAGGGCAAAGAAGAGAAATACAGAAAATAAATAGTGGAGGAATGAAAAATCAAGTATAAAAAAAAAAAAAAAAAAAAAAAAACAACAACAACAAAAGAAAAGTAGAGCTACTTGCCTGAAACCAGTTTCTGGCCATGAAGGAACTGAAGACTGGAACTCTGTACAGCCGAAAATTGGCACAGTTGACTTTCAGACCAGGATTCCCAGTGGAAACAACAGCAAGGTTGGGGGCCTGTACACTCTTTCTCACCATTCTTTGATTGGCTGTTGCTGACCACGCCCCATGCCACGCACCTGGCTGCTTCCACGGGACCCTCACTGTCGTTCTGAGCCCATACCACATCCATGACCCTGTTCCGTCATGATAGGAGCGGGCGCAGTGCTTGTTGATAGCATGGGTTTGGCTATTTCCGCTTCGTCACCCATGCTATCAGCGCTTTCTTTACTGCTGTCATGTGTAATGAACAATAAAGGCACGTTATCACCAGCACCTATCTCCAATAAAAGTGGATGGTGATGATACCCATCTGTCTCCTCATCGCTATAGCTCAGGATCCGATCCTCAAAGGTCTTCTTCACCACTATCTTGATCATTTAGAACGTCATCTAAAACATAAGCACACTGTAACATTAGAAAACGGGACGCATCGAAGTGCTAGGTTGAACTGCCATTTTGAATATGCTAATCAGCTGTTACCTCTCAACTTGCAATTTGCATATCCTATGGTCAGTTCATCAGACATGTGAAGGGAAAGGGCCCTTACCTTGACATCAGTAGAAGAGGTGGAAACATTTTACACAGTTGTCTCTCATTAAGATTTTTTTGCTTTCCGTGATGAAGTTACCATGAGACATGCTCTTTACGGGTGTAGCGATCTTTGGTTTTCACCACGACGAGTGGCACTCATTTCCAGGCAGGAAACGTGTTAAAACAGAAAAAGAAATCACACAATACACAAACAATTCACCAAGCAATTTTTTTTTTTTATTCTAAGCTCACTGGGCTGATGAAATATTGGAAAGTAGACAGACCTGTACCCCCAGTATAAATTCTAGTAATAGAGAAAGTAAATATGAAATAAGGCAGGTAACAGTAAACAATAAACAAGTAGGGTAACTCTTGCTCCCACAAGAAAACATAACACCAAAGGAATGCTGCTTATGACACTGAATTGCCTAGCAGACATGACAGCCCAGAGCACACAGAACAAACAAGGAAGCATTCCAGAAAAAAGATGTTCCAAGCTTGCCCATATAACCTGAACAAACAATCTACATGGCAACAAGAACTGGAGAAATGAACAAATATATATTAACTTTTATCATATTATTATATTGGGTATTTATATCTCGTATTTGTATAGCACCTATCCTCAGTCACAGACCAAGTTCTAAGCGCTTTACAATAAATACACTACCTCACTCACTTAACGGGCTGCCTACCCAGGTAGAGCCGGCCGAAGAGCAGCCTACTGGTGCTCATTCAGTGTTTTCCTGTACCATTCAAATATCAGTCACTCATTTTCATTTATCTCATTTTTCCTCCAGTTTCTCACATATAGGATGCATACGATGTATTATACGTGTCTTCCATTTCCACCGGTACACAATGGCACACGATAACAGTAAGTGACAATTTTTGTGGCTGGGTAAGAAATACCAGGGCTATCTTCAATTTACATCAATTTTGCCAGGGCAGCGGGGGAACCCCTGCTCTTTCCGATTTTCAACTGCCGTGGGTTCTTGAACGTGTGCAGGGGGGCCAGGAAGGCACACAGGTCTGACTCGCTTATAGTTCCCATCCGATGGACTTGACGTTCAGTTGGATTTGTCATTCAAACTGGGAAAGAAAGGGTGAGAAAGGCAGGACTCGAACCCACGCACTTCTCACACATTGGATTGGCAGGCGAACGTCTTTAACCACTCTGCCAACTTTCTTATTCAAGACTGGCACAGCCTTTTAAAACTTGAATATAGTCAGACAAGTACAAGGACGAACAGAAACAAATACAAATAACCTCGATTTAATTGAAACAAAAGTAGATATGAAATGAGGCAGGGAACAGTAAACAATAAACAACAAACAAGTAGGGTAACTCTTGCTCCCACAGGAAAACATAACTACTAAGGAATGTTGCTCACAACACTGAATCACCTAGCAGACGGGACAGCTCAGAGCACACAGAACAAACAAGGAAACGCCCCTATACACTCACATTTAAACACACATGCATGAACAAACACACACACACACACACACACACACACACACACACACTTGCACAACCCCCCTCTGCCCCCCCCCATATATATATATATATATATATATATATATATATATATATGGATATATATATATATATGGACAAGAAAATAGGGTGATTGCATAGACTCCTTTTGTTGTATATATATAAAGGCATTCTGTGGATACTAGCCTAGATTAGTGTTTTACTAGTAAGGGCAGGTAAACACCCACAGATGCACAGAAAAATACACATGCATACACATGAGGATGGGCAAATGTGCTGATGCACACTCATACACAAACGTGTCGCATGCATACACACACACACACACACACACACACACACACACACACACACACACACACACACACACACACACGCTTACACACACACACACACGCTTACACATACACACACACACACACACACACACACACACACACACACACACACACACACACACACTCTCTCTCTCTCTCTCTCTTGAGCATGCTTAAGATAATATATGGATTTATTGAAAAAACAAAAAAATTGAGAGTAAAATGATGGATAGAAAAATGGCTGTATGTGGGTTGTGCAAAAACTTTTCTATTTGTACCATTGTTGATCTGTAAGGAAATTAATCTTACTGCTGTCAGGTGTAGAAGCAAAACCAATGTAGGCCAGAGCCTGTGTGGGTCTAGCATCATACTGCTGGTGCTGCAGACCACAGCACTGCACCAGTTGATGCCAGCTGTGGCAGACTACTACGCTGATGCACTGAACAGAACACCCAGGATAAAACAGAAGGTAACTCCACATTTCTTGTAACGAATGGTGTAGTTACAAAAGCAGTAGTGATAATAGCTAGAGTAATACTGATTATAATAATAATAGCTAGAGTAATACTGATTGTAGTAATAATATTAATACTGATTGTAGTAATAATAGCTAGAGTATACTGATTGTGTAATAACAACTAGAGTAATAGTTTCAGGAGTCAGTTGTGGATGTGATTTTGTTTGTAGAATTATAGTAGCAGTTATGGTGAGGATAATGGTAGAACTTCTAACTAGAAGCTCAGCATGTATCTAAGAGACAAAATCATATCCAGCCTCCACCTCACATGACATAGACCTTGTGCTGACCGATAAGGTTGTTGACTGGGCATGACCATATGGGATGCAGGTGAGTATTGAAGAGAATGAAGTGATGGTAAAGAGTGCGGGCAACATCAGTGCTGACATCTCAATGACTGATCAGCAAACTGAAGATGTAGGGGCCTTCATTACCTCAGCTTTGCCCTCACAAAAGAAGGTAAACAATTAAAGGGTGTAATTTTTAACAGGCTTTTGGTATTTTGGAATCTGACAAACATGTTAAACACCAACATGAGCTTCCCAGTCAATCGCAAGCCCTACAAGTCATGAGCATCTCAGGACTCTTGACAGTAGAATTTGAAAAAGATGATTGATGCATTTGAGACCAAGTGCTTTGGAAGTATCCTCCAAATCATGTGGGCAGCATGCACATCAGAGAAAAGAAAATCAAACATACTGATCAACAGGAGTGCCTCTTGGCCACAATGAGAAGGAAGATGAGATGGTCTGGCCACCTGTTATATCACACTTACTTGGCAAAAGCAGGATCCTGGAAGGCAGAAGCAAAAGAAAATAGAGACAGAGCTGGTCAGACAATTGTAAAGAATGGGACAAACCTATGCATCCCAGAGCTTTATCAATACACAAAAGATAGACCAAGATGGTGGCAGCAGTCAGCATTATTGTCTGCTATATTCCTTCTCTCCATCCCCATCCTTTACCTCAGTACAGCCATGTGGGATTACCTTTGTTTTCTACCCAGAATTCTATAAGAAATTCCAAGCATAATGCAGAGCTGTTCCACCATTGGAATCTATATTCTTTTCCAAAAATACAGATATTGATGCCCAGACCTTGATGGTATATGGAATTGAGAGTTTTGAGATGAGAAGGTCGTACAGAGCCTTAAAAGGTACAGCAGTAGCCAAATTTGGAATGGATATATATGCTATAGAAAAGGAAAGAAGTTTCCATATCAACAACTCAATTTGCATGCACCACAATTTGAAGGATACTCATCAGTTTCTGATATTATGTTCTTAGGTACTAGTGTCAGTTGAAAAGTTGAGAGCTTTTTTTTTCATTTAGATACAAAACAAACAACAACAAAAAAAAAAAGAAAGGAAAAAAAAAATTAGTATCGGGACTCCTGGCTGGGAGGTCATGGATTTGAATCCCATCAGAAGTCATGTGGTTTTTCTGCCCCGACTAGCTCCTTCCCAGAGTTGAGTTTGCTGTGGACTCAGTTGGGAAGACTGGGACTACACAGTTGAGTTTCATCCACTTAATGGATACGTTTCTGAGAGTGTTGCTCAAATTTCCTGACCAACACTGCAGGTGCCTGTATCTCTTGGGCCTGGCTGACGCCGGGATATATTATGAAATGAAGCGTAGAGTACAGCCCTGTCATGTAGCCTCAGACTGAAATGGAAATCTGTAGCATCGTCTTAATCATCCTCATTATCATCGATCAGCATAAAAAAAAAATGTCTCAAATTCTGTGCCCTTCATGCCCTGCTCTCATGGTGACCTCAATTTCGATGTCCTTTCCACATCTGTGGCCTTGGTTTGGTTCCGTTGGGTTCACTGGTATTGGCGAGTCAATGGGGCTGTCGTTGGACGGTGTGGTGGCGCCCTCCAGAGGGAGAGCTCACTCTCACACCGGCTCCGCGACTAAGCAATTATTGTTGTCAGTAGGGGGCTTAGTAGGTGATGTCCTTCGTATGTTAGATCAGAACAGGGCCACTGAACACCACCGAAGTGACTTGGCAGCAGTGCAGTGTCTCCTCCGGTGGGTTGCCTCTTGATGACTTGACACTGACTGCTCCTTGTGGATTGCCAGTGCCGGGGCTGCGGCGGGGCTGACCGAGCTGTGGCTGTGGACGGGGTGTCGGAATGAGCGGTGTGGTGGTGCAGAGGTTGGGACAGGCAAAAGCAAAAAAAAAAAAAAAAAAGGAAAAAGAAAGAAAACCCCAGGAAATTTGGCTTTATTGAAAAGTTGTAATGACAGATTTTCCAGACAAATTTCAGATTCGGGAATCGTGGCTTTGACACGATTAATGAGAATGTTTATGAGGGTTTCTGTAGTGTCAAGTGTTGTTGAACATTGTGAATGCAAGTACAAGAGAAAGAGATGCCATTTTCCTCTGTGCAATATCAGATGATCAAAGCAAAGGTTTAGTCAGTGTTGTACTCCTGCGTTAGTGGTCCTTGCAGGCAAATTCAGTAACAGAGAGGACTTGGAACTTTGGTGTACTGTTATAACTGTTATATAATTAAGTATTAATACTTGAAAGAGTAAGTGAAAGGATACCAAATTGTTAATCTACCTTGAAATATTTTGTGAAGAGCAGGAATGGCACGCAGATGATGGAGACACAGGAGGATATCTGATTTCCAGGTGTTCTCGTCAGTCTTCTCCGAGTCAAACAAACTAACTGAACATGCTATTTATTAGATGGACTAAAGGTACCACCCTGGAATGGTTCTTGTAAAAACTGTACTGAGATGCAGCTGAAAACCAGGTGGTTTCCAGCTTGCTTCCATGTGAATCAACAGTAAGAGGTTTTTCCATCCATTTACTAAGACAACTGGTCAGAGGTACAGGAAGGTAATTTGTAGGAATTGTCAAATCTTTTATCAGGAAGAAATAAAAGCCCTATTGTCCAGATAGGATTGCAAACTTTTATAGCGTGGAGACAGTTCTCTAGAAGATGCTTCAAAAGTTGATGGTAGATATCATGAAGAGGAGCATAATCATAAAAAGCCCTAAAAGCTGATCAGAGTTCATTGAGAGATAAAGAGTGATTGAAGTTATCAGTGTTGTCAGAAGAAATGGTGCAAGGTGATTTTTCTTTGAGGAATTTGTTAAAAAGGTAGCAGATGTGTCGGTTAATTTTGAATTTTTTTTTTACATTTATATTCAGCAGATTGGCAACAGCTGGTTTGCAGTGATCAGGGCATCTGCAAATTTGTGGAGTTAGATAGTTTGTGGAGGTGGATAGAGGGGAATATGTTTTTCCCTTTAATTTCCTTTATCATTTCCAGACTTGTTTCTTGAGAATTTTTGCAGTCAGCTGACAGCAGGTACGTCTACAAGACTGGCACTTGGTACTCATATGAATATTTCTGGATGTTGCTGGGAGACACTGATGGGCTTGAACGATGGTCATTGATAGTCGATGGTATACACGACATTGAGCCTGTATCCTCAGGTTTTCAATTACTGGTTACATATATAATCCAAGCACTTGAAGTTGTTCCTGGAATCTTGGCTTTGACACGATTAATGAGAATGTTTATAAGGGTTTCTGCAGTGTCAAAACAACACAGAACCCCACCTTCAATGTTCACGTAAAATAGATCTAAGTTTGCTTCACTAAGATTGAGGAGCTCTTGCTCAGTGGAGCTTTCTCCAGTTCTGAATTTTGAAATGATAGGAAATTGTCATGTACAATCCAGGATCCAGCCAGGGCCAGCAAGGGATTGCACAGTGATAAATCTATACATGAAATTGCTTGTTGTAGGTCGTAGAAGAATTGTAGTAGTAGCAAAGCTTTAAAGATACAGAGAAAAAAAAAAAACAACTGAAAACAAACAAAATGTATGCAAAATTTTTACACTAGAAAAAATATCCTATTAAGAGTGGTTTTACAGAGTACCACTCCAAAAAATGCCTTATTTCTTCGTGTGCATGAATCAGTGCCTTAGATCATGAACTCCATTCAAAATGCATGGAGAGCAAGAAAGCTAAACATATCTCCAGTTCATAAGTTGAAGTAAGTGTAGCTGTCCATGACATATGTCACTTCTTTTGTGAACTTTTCAATCAGTTTCCATCATTTCCTGGCAGAAGCAGGGAGATGGGAGGATGCCTTGTGTTTGAATAGATATGTTGCTAAACTACTTTCAGTAGACTTCAAAGTGAGGTGACTGCAGTTGGCAGTTAAAACAAACATAAGAGAGAAATTGATTATTATTCTGCCAGACAAAAGGAACAAATAAATTACAAGACAAAACGCAATACATTTCGACCTCTTTGGTTTTTTTCTTCAGGCAAGATAACATTCAGAAATGAAGAACAAGCAATCACTTATATTCTCAAATTGGGTACAAGGGTATCCTGTCTTGTGGAGAGGGTGGGGTGGGATCAAAGTAGGAAGGAGAGGGAACCACCAATTTTGAACCACCAATCAGGCATTGAAAATGACGCTACCTGAGAAAAACCTCAGAACTAGGAGCTGAAATGTCTTCTTCAGGAAAATCATCATGTACAAAATTATTCACGTCTACATTCAAGTCATGCTCGTCTCAATGCACACTGAACACATCTGGGACAAGGAATGTACTGTTGTGTTCAGAGGATGGCAGGTCCTTGTCCTTGTAAACAATGTTCACAAAGGTTTGTTCTTGTGCTCCAGTGACCCCCACCCCCCCTGGATCTCCTTCCTGCGGGATACCCTCCAGCCTTTGGTCTATTGGGGGCAGGCAAACAAGCACATTCTGAATGAAAAAATTGCTTCCCGACCCACTCTCCTTTACTCTCAAGGTGCTGGGGAGTTGTGAGCATGAAGTGTGAAGGGGGCAGTTGCTGGCCAGTCTCTTCTACCCTTGGGACTGACATTGAACTGAAAGAGTTGATCATCTCTCTTGCCAAAGCTGGCTGACTGTCCGGGGTGACTTTGTCATGAAAGTTAACCATGACTGTGAACATGGAAGATTATTTGCAAGTATGAGGACACAGTCTGTTCGATATCAAAGTGGTGTTTCGTCTTCCAGAGTCATTTCAGCTGGCGTGCCCCAGGGTACTGTTTTATCACCAGTGCTTTTTTTACTCTGTACACAAATGATTGTTCAGGAAGTGATTCAACTTTGTACATTAAATATTCAGATGACTCAGCACTTGTGGATCTTTCCAACTCTGATTCTGTTTACCTCAAGGAGGTTCAAAGATTTGTTGACTGGTGCGATCATAACTATCTTGATCTGAATGTAACAAAAAAAAAGAAAAGAAATTGATTGATTTTAGAAAGAATCCAAAAGCTGTGCCACCACTTTTTATCAAAGGTGCTGAAGTAGAACGTGTTGAATCATACAAATATTTAGGAACTTTTATAGATAATAAGCTGAATTTTAAGTCCCATGTTGAGTATGTCCACAAAAAATGTCAAACCAGATTATATTGTCTTCGCAAGCTGCGATCATTTCATGTGAATACTGACATTCTTCGGACATTTTATTCATGCTTCTTGGAATCTGTTCTTTCTCATTTATGTGTTGGTATGGTGGGTTGACTGTGAAGAGTAGAAATGTGCTTGAAAAAGTGGTGAACGTGGGAGGAAAAATCGTTGGTGAGAGACAAAAAAAGTCTGAGTGAGCTGTACAGATGCCGTTTTGTTTGTAAAGCGAAGAAGATCGCGTGTGACCAGACCCATGTTCTTGCAAATCAGTATGACCTTCTTCAGTCAGGACGAAGATATCGATCGGTTAAATGCAGAAGTGTCAGATTTAAACAAAGTTTTATTCCCCTGTCCATTGATTTTATGAACCGAGGAGATGTTTAATTGAAATCCAAATTCCTTTATATGAATGTATGTCATATGTGAAAATGGGTAATGTGACAAAATTATTGTTTATTTGCTGTGAATGTGTGCGACCACAAATTTCCCAAATTGAGATAATAAAGTTGACTTGACTTGACTTGACTTGACTTGATGTCATGACTCCATGACTGTGAACATGGAAGATTATTTGCAAGTGTGATGTCAGTGACTCCATACTTGCAAATAATCTTCCATGTTGCTTGATCAATTTTCACATGAGTTACATGGTTCCAGTGGGAATGCTGTGTGCACGAAACGCAGATCTCATGATTGTCTGAGCAAGAGCACCATTTGTGACATGCAAGACCGACACTGAAACTGGTCATTGAAGTTGGAGCAGACGAAGACGAGGCGATAGGTGCTGTAGTGTATGGATCAGATGGCAGTTGTTGGAGACATGTACTGGTACTGTGCACTTTGCTGACTTTTCCTACTGAAATTCTCACATGTGAAGGAAGGGAGAAAGAAGTTTGCACATCTAAAACAAAAGTGAGCTTGAAAGGCGGCTTGCAAGGATCCATTTGCAAACAGAAAGAAAACTTGAAAAAAAAAACAACAACCAAGAAAGAGCTGTGGAGGACATGTTCCCATACTAAGAAAAAGGAAGAATGTGAGCTGTCCGCTCACATCTGGATTATTACATCATATGTGTCAAGGGG
This sequence comes from Conus betulinus, assembly GCA_016801955.1. NCBI lineage: Eukaryota > Metazoa > Mollusca > Gastropoda > Neogastropoda > Conidae > Conus > Conus betulinus. Next base: position 229,548 of record JADBJO010004730.1, read on the forward strand.
GATCACTCTGTAGACCTGTCTAGTATAGGAGGCATGACTATCTCCCATGCTCTCGCAATTTAACCCTTTCACCTTCTGTTTTGCATAAATCCTGTCACCAGCCACTTTTTAACTGTACTTTCATTAAATTATAGAATGTTGGTAATGATTAGTCTACAACAATTTCAAATTTTTGCTAATTTCACGTGCAAGAAAGATCAAAATAAAAAATTGAATGTTGTCTTTAGTCTCAACATAAAAAAGAAAAAAGCATGCCATCAAACTCTGAACAAAGAAGGAAAAATACTCCACTCACCAAAAGAAGACCAGAAAGTATGTAATATCCAACAGAAAAATGAAAAAAAAAAAAATTCACATTTCTCCGAAAGCAGAAGAAGATCTGGAAGTCGTTCAGGGATTGAAAATAATACTTGCTCACCAGCACAACTGAAACAACATTTAAGAGGAATAATTAGTGATATGACTAATGAGGTGATGGAGAAAAGCAATCACACACACACACACACACACACACACACACACACAACAAACGTCTTACAACCCACTGGCACACACATGAAAGAAAGAAAGAAAAGGGAAGGGAACACACACACACACACACACACACACACACACACAATGCCCCACTGGTATACACATAAAAGAAAGAAAAAGGGAACACATGCATGTATGCACGCTAACACACACACACACACACACACACACACATGCACACACATCCTTTCAGTCTCACTGTTGAAAGCAATATTTTTTTTTATGAAAACAGTCATTCACTTGCCTGTTGGTCTCTAGAGCCTGGGGAGCCATTCTCCTAGGGTGCATGAGTCCAGCTGGTCATATAAGTCCCACTCAAACTCATCTCTGCAGCACACCTCTGACACGTGTCAGTTGGCCATGCCCCCTTTGACCATGATCACTTGCAAGCCAGCTGTGCTTCCAGTTCATTGTCTCTTAGCTGGTGGTCGCCCCCTATCAAGTTGCTCACTGACACGGCTTTCATTTCAGTCGCTGCTAGTTGGCCCAGAGTCAACAATACATTTGCACATATCACACTGGCCTGCCTACCACTGCCTAGCCCACAACTTGGCATGCGTCCAGCAAAGTCAGCCTCTCTTTGTGGTAATTCGATCAAGCTGTCCTTATCCCAAAATGTTTCCTGGTCACAATATGGGTGTTTTTCATCTGAATCAGGATCAATTGACCATCTGTTCAGTATTTCCAGCACCTGTTCCGTGGTAAATGTATAGCGAGGCTGAGTACCTGAAGTGCTTGGTTGTTATGTCATAGTGAATCGAAAAGCATTCAATATAAATCAATAAAAAAAACACTTTCCTGAACAGCAGTCTGACCAAGCAAATAGTCGGGGAATCCCCCAACTGTGATGTTTATTGCTGGCTTTCAGCTCATCAACTTGAGTGAGAGTATCAGGGACTTAGGTAACCCTAGTTGGTTGCATTTCGGCGATGTCAGCAGTGAGCTACATGGTCACAGAAATGTAATGTTGGCGGTGTAAGGGTTAATTGAAAAATGAAACTAGATTAGCGTAGAAAAAGTGATGTTTAATTCAAATTATATTGAGCCTAACATAAGGAGGGAGGAGGAGATACGAGTATCAGCGTGTGCGCTAGCCAAGAATAGTCAGTCTTTAGTGCTGCTAGTAGTCACTAGATACTTTGGGAGGGTGAACAAACTTTTCACTACACTTACCATAGTGGTGACTTTGAACATTCAGAGCCATGCAGAGGGAGGGCACGTAACTCCTCCCTCCTTACAATAAGCTCTAAATTCAAATTAAACGTCACCTTTCTGTGTAAGTCTAGTTTAATTTTTCAATTATTTATCACCTCTCTTCAGTGATAGGGAGTCATGTGAGGACTTTAGAGCATCTAGTGATTATGCAGCATTTCACATAATTGTAAAAACAAATTGCTGTTATCAATTCATGTACGTCAGTTTAATCAGATTCAGTACAGATGAATATCACCACAGATAACATGTTGAATACAAACTTAAAACATCTTATTTCAGTTCCAAGCTGAGCTTGTGAAATACGGAGGGAAAGAGACCACAGAAGCACTAACAATGTTGTCAGAAGATCTGGACAGAAAAGAAGTAACAGAGTGGACCCAGTCAGTGGTGATTCCCTTACCCAAGAAAGGCAACCTCAGACAATGCCAAAATTACAGGACTATAAGTCTGATCAGCCACCCCTGCAAAGTCATGCTTCGCATCATCCTCAACCGACTGAAATCCAAGGCTGAGGAACTGCTGTCAGAAGAACAAGGAGGTTTTAGAAGAGGGCGGAGCACTGTGGAACAAATTTTCAACTGCGAAGTCCTGATTGAAAAGCGTCTACAACATTAACCCTCTTGACCATCGAGCGCCCGCTAGCGCCCGGCCGGAAATCACACAGCCAAAACGCTGAGCGCCCGCCAGCGCCCGGTAAAACACGTAGCAACAATGGGCGCCGCCATGTTTCTCGTAGAAAAGGAAGTCTTGCGAGAACGTGACTTCCTTCTTTCTTTAGCCATTTACTTCCGTTTGCAAAAAAACCGCGAGTCGATACGTGCCGTGGTTCTCGTTACGAATTTTTTAAGTTTTGAGGTCGAAATGCCGTTTTTCACCGTGGCTGACCTTGAGTTCTGCCGTTCTATAATGAGATTTAGTGATGGAGATATGTGTTTTGTAGGATTTACGGCATACTTAGTGAAAGTGCTGGGTAATGAAGCTTAGAGTGACCTAGATTTCGACTGGGATGAAGTTCCAGGTATGATGAACAACAATTCGGAATAAAGTTCTGAAGAATTTTTTTTTTTTTTTTTCCGAGTAAATGGTTCATGTGACATTCTTCAAACTTACGATATAGCAACATTTATATTCGTAGGAATTTTTAAAATTATTTTCATTTCGTTATTTCCTTTCTTCTCTTTTAAATTAATTTTTAATTGGGTAACCATGTTCAAATTACGGAGTTACTTACCTTGCCGACGGTTTTTCGGTGTAACTAACATTGATGAGAGGCTCGTCCAAGTCATCCAGACCCTCTACGAACACTCCAGCAGCACAGTACTTCTGAATAGCCAGCAGGGCCAGTTCTTCCCTACCACAGTCAGAGTCAGGCAAGGGTGCCTACTATCTCCAGTCCTTTTCAACATCTTTCTGGAGAGAATCATGCAAGAGATCCTAGAAGAACACCACACCTCCATCAGCTTTGGCGGCAGGCCGGTCTGCAACCTTCGTTTTGCAGACGATATCGACCTCATGGGGGGCAGTAACACCGAGCTCCAGGATCTGACAGACTTGTCACAAGAGCAAGTGCCTATGGCATGGAGGTCAGCACAGAGAAGTCAAAGGTCATGGTCAACAGCGCGACTTACAGCAGTGCCAGCATAACCATGAATGGTGAGCCCCTGGAAGAAGTGACCAGCTTCAGGTACTTGGGAGCAACCCTGTCCAAAGATGGCACCTGCACAGCAGAAATCCGAATCAGGATCAAACTCCGCATCAGCAGCAATGGCCAGACTGAACAGAGTGTGAAAAAAGCAACATCAAATTCCACACAAAATTCCGGCTCTACAAGTCACTAGTGGTCTCAGTCCCTTATATGGTTGCGAGACATGGACACTGCTGGCTGAAACAGGAAGAAGAATCCAGGCATTTGAGACAAGGTGCCTGAGGAAACTACTCCGCATCTCCTACAAAGAACACAAGACCAATGATTATGTGCAGAACCTGGTCACTAACCTAGTTGGGCCCACGAACCACTTCTGGCAACCGTCAAATGATAGAAGATGGCATGGTTTGGCCATGTCATTCGTCACAACACCCTCTCCAAAACCATCCTTCAAGGTACCGTTTAAGGAGGGCATAGACGAAGTTGGCAGAGAAAGAGCTGGTCCGACAATATAAAGGACTGGACCAAAATGACTGTGCCAGATCTCCTCAAGACAGCCACCAACAGAAGCCTGGAGAGAAATGGCGGCTGCCTCATCACATCCCAACGACCCCAGCTGTCAGGGGATGGAATGACTGACTGACTGACTGTCAACAAATTCTAACTGTGGTGCCTACTGGTTTGCATCTACATGCAATTAAGTGCAGAATATTTGTAAAAATACATCCCCAGTGAGTCTGAAATTTGTCAAGTACAAACTATACAGAAGTATGACTTCTTAACAAACTTGTCCAATGCTGCCAGTCCGAAATTAGGTTTAGTCAGCACCGCTTTCTTAAAGAACTTGGTGAAGGTATTTCCGCTGAACATCCAGCCCCTTTGAGGATGGTGGCAAGGCTCACTCCTTCACTTGCACAGCCGAATAACATGCGGCACATGTTGTGTGTGCGCCGTATGTGTCTGTGTTCACTCCTGCCACAGCCAGCGGCAGCCAGTTGTTTGACCCATCGAGAAAATGTGTTTCTGGAAATTGGAGCGCAATAAAGAGTTCTGGCCCTTTCCTAAGCGCTTCAGTTGTCTTCAAATACAGTCATATGTGTGTCACTGAGCATGATTAGGTGTTTTGCAAATAGCTAAAATGTCTGCAAGTTCTGTGTGATTGCCTGGCTTATATTATTTTTATGTTTACTCGGAAAACTGTAAAATACACTTCCTTTCATTAACATGCACATCTGTAGTTTTGAGTAGATGAAGAGCATGGCCTCTTTGCTCAGTAAGAAGTCCCGAGTATCTACATCTGGAAATGAACACATGTAATCCATCCAACACTAGACAAACATCCCAGGTGTGTCTGTACCTTGGCAGTGCAGGTCTTTCCTCAAAAACCTCTTTGACAAGTCTGCAGATTTCTGGTAAATTGCCTACAGATACTCCTTTCTCCGATAGCAGAAAAACTGGCAATGCATTTCTTGCAGAATTTATAGCACTATAGCTTGCTCCTGCTGAAAACAGAAGCTAAAAATTTGCAGCCTCAGGCGGTGTTTGTTTATTCTGGAAGCAAACAAATGAACTTCAAAAGAAATCTGCAACTTGTTGACCAAATCTGTAAGCACAGTACTGTCCAGTTTCCACTCTGCATCCACACTAATTTTTCTTGATTCTTCATCCACAGCCTTGCCCTGGGATGTGGTATGCACTCAGCCATACATTTCTGTCCACAGCCCACTGCCAGATAGTGGCTGTCATCTCATTACAGCCGTCAGAGTGGCTTGTGCCCATGTTGTTAATGCAGGCTACTGCTGTAGAATTATCATCAGCAGGTGCACATGTTTTCCATCAAGATCTGCCTGGAAGCACTTCAGTGCGAAATAAGCTGCCTTAAGTTCAAGGTAATTAATGTGGAAATGAGCTTCAACTGGTAGCCACAATCCTCCAGAGCTCTGTCTCGCATGCTCATCCTCATCCTGTCATACTTGCATCTGATGTGACAGTAACAAAATCTGGATGTGTGATGTCATTGTAAGCAGTATCTACATTACTTATTCACCACTTGAGTTCTTTAGATTGTGGAGTCAGTGTGGTATATCCATCAAAATTTCCCCTTGTTTGCCACAGTGCAGCTTTTTTGTTGCCTTCTAAGTGACACTAATGTAGAGGCCCAAATTTCACTGCAGGAAAACTTGCCACCATTTTCCTAGTAACCTTGGCTAGTTCTCTGATAATTAATTTGTTGGCTTTTAGTAGCTGGACACAGCAGTGTTTCAGATTGTCTTTCCTTTCTGGAATCAATAATCGCCCCTAGATACTGAATAACCTGGGTTGGTTTAACTCTTTCATCCCTACAACCTGGGTTTTTCCGGTTTGCAGATATTGTACCATTCCTTCCTGTAGCCCGGAATACTGGACAGCACAAAATAAGTCCCTTCTTGCAGCCCGGAAAATGGGTTCTCATGGTATGCACTTCGAACTTTGCGCAAGTCGCATCATCGGTACATATCATGACTGGGTCGTTTGCGGGGCAGCGTTTATGAATGGAATGGATGCCAGATGGCCCATACAGCCTGGGAAAGTGGTCACTGCTCTGTTCTGGCCGATTTGCTAGTGCATATGTGGCAGTTCTCACTTCACACTTCTTCTTTTTTTTTTTTTCACTAAATCCAGGAATGAAGAGAATACTCGTGTTACAAGAATCTAGGAACAAGAGGAAGTATTGGTTCATAGAAAAGTAGGAATGAAAGAGTTAAGAGCTGATCTGTTTTGGCGTACAATGAAGCTGAGTGAACGAAAAAGCTGCACTGTGGCTTGGATATTCTCCACTATGCATTCTGCTTCTGATTCTGCAAGGAGAAGAGAATTATCCAGAAGGTTGGTGGAGACATGATTTTCTTGTCTCTCAGTTTGGCAAAGACAGGTTTCAACATTTTCGTAAATTTTCTTGGGGCAAGAGCCAGACCATTTGGCATGCAGTTGAATTCCCACAGTCGGCCTCTCTATCTGAATCTGAGATACTTCCTATGTTCTTGTGCAGTGGGGATGGAGTAATAGGCATCTTTTAGGTCAAGAGAGGTCATGACACAAAAAGGTGTCACTAACATGCAAAAGTATCTTTTTGAATGGTGGTAAGTAATATCTTGATTCAATTTTTTTCAAATTCAGAATCATGCAGTTTAACCCATCCTTTTTTTTGCCTTGTAAACAAGATGAAACGTGTTGATCGTGTACAGGTGTACAAGGGGATATAACTCCTTTTGATCCAGATTTATTCACCTCACTGTCTATGATATTTATTTCCGCCTGGTTCAAGCCAGGTTGTGTACTACTAGAACAAGCGTGAGGGGATAACGGAGTGTTCTCTTAGAATTCCAGTGTGGCTCCTTTTACCAGCTGTAACATTTCTTGGTCTGTTGTAAGTGATTCGCATACAGGAAGAAAATATTGGAGCCTGCCCCCTTCAAACGTATGCGTCTATGCCTCTTAATTCTGCCCTTAGCTGTGGGAGGTTTTGATAGTCAGCACTTACCGCTGCATCGCTGGTTGGCTGAGTGGGCGGAGCTAAGCTTGCCAATTCCTCTTGTTGGATGGATTGTGCTATCGAGCTCTCATGGCTGTGCCTCTGTGCCTGTAACTTGCATGACTGGTCCAGCCACCTCTGTACCAATACCACTGCCTGCTGTTTCTCTGTCCTGGAAAAGGGTTGTTGCTTCTGTACTGGTGGTTTGTAGATGTTTATATTTTGTTTTTCCCTCAGCAGCAAGAGTATTGCCCAACCTCTCATTTCTTTAATTTTTTTTAGCAAAGCAGCTAAGTTGTCACCAAACAACCATTTTGTGACTGGCACAGAATCATTGCAAATGGCAGTGATAGTGGGGTGCAAGTGTGAGCGTATGGCCTGTCTGTGTTTGAGTGATAGCTGATGTGATGCATGACCAAGAGAGCAAGGCTGTCTGTGTTCTTTTCGATAGCTGTTTTCATTTTCTAGGATGTCTGTGAGTCAGTGTTGTTTTGTGCCCTGAGTATTGTTGTGTGCTGTCTGTCAAGGCCATTGCTGCTTTTGCCAGTGCTTTTTGTACATGCAAGCTTTTGATGTCAGCTCTTCTGGCCTCTGCTAGAACACTTTTCCAGATTTCAGGGTGGACTCGCAGCACTATCAGTGCTTCACGGTTTTCTGGCCTTTGATACTTTTTAAGCCTGTCTTTCAGTTTGTCCCCTGTCAGTCCAGACTGGAAGCGCTTGTTCATGATTTGTGCTAGGGAGGATGAGACCGGCAGTGCTGTCCCTCGCCATCATCGTCAGAACCGGTTGCTGAGAATGTGTCATGTATCACCTCCCCTTCAGATCTGAATCTAAAATTGTGTTTTTTATGTGCATCTTTTTCCCCTTGTCTCAGTTTTTGTAGTCACAGTTTCTGCGTCATCTGAATCTGAAGTGTCTGGTGACAAAGCTCACTTTCTTTTACAGTCTGGCTTTTGTTCACCCAAGTGGCTGTTACGGATGGAATGGGTCGTGTCTGCGGGTGTCTGACTGTCTGACTCTCACACAGAAATTATTGATGCATGCACGACCCAAACATTGACAGCCAGGCAACAGAACAACACTTTCTTTTGTTTTATGCTGCCCAAGCCATCAGACAAACACATATAATAAATATAAGTACATCAATAGGTCGGCATGCCAAGCATAAGGCATACACACAGAACTATATCTATATATAATTGGCTGTCTACTAGCGCTGCTAATGCTGGCCGTGTCCGGTCCAACACAGTTCTCTGAACGGCGCAGGGTTCCAATGATGACAAGGAGGATGGTAAAGACAACGAACACGACGAGGACGATGAAGACGACATCTACAGAGTCAAGTCGGACACAGGACTAATGGAACTTCACAGAGCTGTGGCTCAAAATCACAACCACACTGACAGCATCTCCTGACGACAAGGCGACAGTCTCACCCAGGAGCTGTGGCTCACACAACAAAACAGAATGCAGCGAGGGCCTAGCCAACAGGTCATTGGATCAAATCTTGGAAGCGGCGCTCTGGCTTGGCAGAAGTGGCGTCTCCAGCCCAACTGGCTCAGCGGGTAGTTGGTCCCAGGCGCAGTGGCAAGTAGGGTAGTTGTCGGCACTCAGGCTGGCCTCTCCACGCTGACACAAGGGGGGTAGATCACAGCTACAGTCCCAACCCTCAACGAATGGCAGCCAGTCCCCTTCAGACCATGGTACACTCTTCCTGGGGAAACTGATTAACTACCTTGATTATCATGGCTACTATTCATTACAATCACGACTACATTCATATTCATTAGCCACATCACATTCCACTAGAACTTGAGACAAACATCAGCATATTCTTTCATCATAACACTACAACTTTCCTTTTTCCGGAATCACAACGCTATACATGAAAGGGTTACAATATAAACCTTTCAAAAACTTGTTTTAAAATTTGGGGAAGGATTCACACCTAGACCCTCTTCAATAAAGCATGAATACAATCATTACACACAATTAATGATTACTTTTCATCAAACTATCAATGTTTTTCGTCATGACAAAAATGTTCATTTCTTTGTCTTGTATCACAACAAGAATGTTAGTTTCATTTCATATAATCACCAGATTTTAGAATGTTTCTACTTTCAAAAGATTCATCTACTTCAATATATGTAAGGGAAAGATTTCCACACACTCTTGTTTACCAACACACAAGTATTCAATATTCATATCAAGAGTGGGTTAAATACTCATCCACATCAAAAAATCAAAACCAGCATATGATAGTCTATGTCACTCAGTTTGGGAGCTTATTATCCATAGCATCAAAACTCTTCGTAAACCACATTGGAATATTAACACCTTTTTTTTTTAACATGAAGTTCATAACTAGTTAAGTCACAGAATAAACGAAATCTTTTTTTTTTTCCCCTGAAGACCACTTCCTTTAATGCTAACTTCATCTATTCATGTTTTTCGAAATAATTTCGTTTTGCTACCCTATCAAGTCATAGGTTAACAGAACACAACAAGTACTTTTCTTTTCAAAACAAAACCTTCACAGTGCGCTGAGGGAGTTTCAGTCGCTTCTAAACAGGAATACGGTTTCGGTTTGCTAATAAATAAATATTGAATGATAAATACCTGACTGCCACCAAAATCGGATAGGAGCCCCTCTTTGGTTTCTCTGGGTAGTTGTGTTGCTGGAATCGCTGCAGAGACTGCCTAACTGTTTCAGCTCACCCGGCTTAAACAGAGTGCAGGTAAGCAGCTGACAGGTAAACTTTTCAACCGGCTTTTCGGACGACTACCTTCCAGTTAGCAGGGATGCTAATATGTGACTAGACGGGAAACAGTCTGTCACAATGGCTTTGGCCAGCGATTCTCTGCAGCCTGGCTTCAAGTCTATCTAACCGACCAGACATGTTTGCATCCAGTGACTGCAGATCCATGAACCCTACTGTTGTGGCCTCTCGTTGCTCCCTCTGGGGATTGCAACCTCGTCTTGGTCGGAGGGCTTGCACAGTCCCGTGATCTCTTAGGCTTTGCTGGTGGGGGCATCAATACTTGAAGATAGGCTAGTTTTTTGTTTTTTTTAATGCTTCTAGGCCTGAAAAGTCCAGTTGTTGTCTGGACTAAGCATAATGTGGTAAGGAGTTGATGCCCCTGGTAGGGCTTCCCATGTCAGATAGGCTAAGGGTGAGGATCCTGACGAATAGTAACTGCCTTTTTCCTTTTATTTTCTGCTTTCTTACTTGGCTCTTTTCCATCTTCATCTCCCCTTCAAGTCTTCTTTCACACACTCTTCTTTTCTCTGTGGTCTTCTTGAGGCCCACTGTGTTTGCCGTGCGGTGCATCCTGTGATGGGGGAGAGTAGGATCCTGGAGGTTGAGACCGCTGATGTCACTGCGATGCATCAAGTCAACACATTTTTGGCCTGGACTTCCTCTAGACAGGTGGTCGAAGTGGCCCACTTCAATCAAGCGGCTGGTCGCATGCATGCCCTAGCTCAGGCTAGAAGGCGGCGGCTCGGGTCAAACAGGTTTGGGAGCTTCTGTGGCAGGGACACTTTCAGGCCTGTGTATATCTCTTTGAAATCCTGGTGCCCTGATATACTGGAATTCCGTATAGAATGGGCATCCCCCTTGTTGGGACTCCGTGGTGGGTGGGAATCGAGAGATGAATTTTAATGAATACAACATGGCACCAAAAACTAAAAAGAGAAACTCAGGCAAGATTTGGTAACGGACATGGGTACAGATTCAGAACATGAGACGAGAAACCTTTCAGGCTTTTGGCCCAGCTGGCTGATTTTTGAGGGAGCAGATGAAGATAGACCTCTGTCGGACCCGAGTCCTTCTGTGATTACGAAAGGAATCAATGGCCACAGCAGCGGGAAGCCAAAGAGTATCAAAAGATTAAGGAACGGGTCACTTCTGGTTGAGTGCTCTTCCAAGCTGCACTCCGAAATGCTATTGAAATTGACGATGTAGGTTGATCAACTGATCAGGGTGTCTGAACACAAAACTCAACTCCTCCAAGGGAGTAATCCGATGCAGAGATCTGAGAGGAGTGTCGGAGGTAGAAATCAAGTCGGAACTGGCATCACAAGGAGTGACCAATGTTTATTGTGTATTTGTGCGCAAAGGCAATGACAGAGTTCCAACTGACACCCTCTTCGTGACCTTTTGCTCTACTTCTCTCCTGGAGTCAATCATGGTGGGCTACCTGAGAGTCTCAGTGTCGCTGTACATCCTGTCCCTTCTGCTCTGTTTCAAGTGCCAGAGGTTTGGCCATGCAAGGGATAGATGCATGGAAGAAGAGGTGTGTGGTACCTGCTGCCAGCCAGTCCACCAGGGTGTGTGTGACAGTCCATCACTCTGTGCCAACTGTGGAGGCAAGCACCCACCATCATCAAAGACCTGCCCAAACTGGTTGACGGAAATGGAAATTCAGAGAATCAAGACTGAACAGAGAATCCTGTTTTTTGAGGTGCAAAAGATTGTAATGAAAAGTCAACCAACTGCTGGGCTCTCATTTGCGGCTGCAGTAAGGAAGCCAGCAACAGTCGGCATTGGCGTGCAGACGGTCGAATCCTCGTTTGCTGAGAGAGAGCCAGAAATAAAGTCTGTAGCCTCAGGCAGAAACACTGCATGCGACGAACCCAGCAGTCCTCGCCTTCAGATACGACTCAAGTCTTCAAAGCCCACTCCTGCCCCCAGACCATCGGAGAGCAAAAGACCTACAGGCCCTTCAGGGTGGTAGAAAGTGGAAGTTGTGAAGTTCAAGACAAGACCACCCCCTCAAAATCCTCCAAAGGGCACCCTACAGCTGTCAGCAAGTGAGCTGGTGGTTCCGGAGGAAAGGCAAATCGCTGCCTAAAAAGAAAGTGCCAAATATTTTATCAGATCAAGAGAAAAAAGTGCAGTTCTCTCGGATCTAGATGTCAACATGGAATGAAAGGAACTTGCTGGTGAAGAGTTACAAGATTTATTTTCCATCACCATATCTCTTTTATGATGGACACAACCATCTTCCACTGGAACATCTGAGGTCTCCATTCCAGTTTTGAGGAGCTTCAACTTCTTTGCCAAGATTTAAAGCCAGCTGTTGTAGCTCTTCAGGAAACGCAGATGCACAAAAGAAAAGTCCTTTTCTGTTTCCGGTTTTAATGTACTTTCTAAACCAGCCCAACCTACGGCTTTTAGAGTTTCAGGTGGGGTCTCGTTACTCATCCACAAATCTTTGTTGTTCAGCCCTGTCAACCTTAAATCTTCTCTTCAAACTTTAGCTGCTAGAATCTCTCTACATGAAACAGTGACAGTTTGTTCCCTGTATATACCTCAATCATCATCATCTGTCAGTCGTCAAGAGCTGGTTAGCCTCATGGAAGAACTTCCACGACCTTTCTTGCATCCAGGGGACCTGATCGGCCACTCTCCTCTTTGGGGCAATGCAGACTCCTCTCCCCGAGGTCTTCTTCTGGGAGGATGTCTTCTCTGAGCTTGACTTGTGTTGTCTGAATGATGGCTGTCCAACATATCTACATTCATCAAATGGCATTGTCCTGCATTGATTTATCAGTATGCGATCCTTCACTAGTCTTGGACTTTGATTGGAGTGTTCATGATGATCTACATGGAAGTGACCATTTTCCAATAGTCTTGAGACATAAATCGTTGGAACGCATCATCTTACCAGAACGTCTTAACCTTAGAAAAGCCACCTGGGATCTTTTTGCTACGAACATACAAAAAGAATCAGTGGAGGATCAGGTTCTTCAAAGTCCTGACCCTGCTGAAACCTTGATGAACATCATATCAGCTGTGCCAAGAACATCATTCCGGCTTCTACCCCCAAACCTCAGATGTCCAAAACTCCCTGGTTTAATGCTGAGTGCCACAAATCCACAATCAACGCCAGAAGGCTCAACGTGTTGTCTGTTGCAGGCCATCAATACCTTACATGAAGGCCCACCAAAATCTCCGTGCCAAATCTCGCTACATTTTCAAAAAATGTAAACATCAGTCTTGGAGAGACTTCTGCTCCAAGTTGACTTCAAAGACCTTTAAGAAGAAAGTATGGAAAGTGATCAGGAAAATTAGTGGAAAAAATACAAATCCTTGTATCCGTCACCTGAAACTTGCAGAAGCCCTAATCACAGATAAACAAGCTGTAGCTAATGTGCTGGCCTCAACTATTGAAAAGAACTCTTCCTACGCAAATAAAATGCCTGCTTTTCTGAAAAACAAAGTTCTGATAGAAAAATCTCCTTGTAACTTCTCATCAGACAACACTGAAGCCTACAATCTGCCATTTTCAATCGATGAACTAAAATCAGCTCTGCGAACCTGCAACGATTCAGCTCCTGGCCTGGATGAGATCCACTATCAGCTCTTGAAACATCTCCCAGAAAGCTGTCTCCAGACCATTCTGAAAGTCTTCAACAATATCTGGTCCACAGGGTGTTTCCATCGTCCTGGCGAAAGCCCTTATCACACTACACACCCAAACCTGGAAAAGATCTTTTGAACCCATCCAATTACTGTCTGATAGCTTTGACCAGCTGTGTCTGCAAACTGATGGAAAAAATGGTCAATACTCGACTCATGTGGAAACTTGAAACCGACGGCCTTCTGGCGAAAGAACAGCGTGGTTTCTGCAAACATCGAACTACAGTGGACCATTTGATCCGTCTAGAATCTAAGTTTCGGAACACCTTTATTAACAAACAACATGCAGTGACTATATTCTTTGACTGGAGAAAGCCTACGATACCACTGGAAATCTGGGATTCTTCATGATCTCCATGATCTTGGTTTTCAGGGTTATCTTCCACTTTTTATTCAAAATTTTTTGGCAAAACGACAGTTTCAGGTCTGGGTTGGTACCACACTCTCTGATGTCCATGAGCAGGAGTTGGGTGTTCCACAAGGGAGCACACTGTCTCCTGCCCGCTTTAGCATCAAGATCAACAACATTGTCAAGTCAGTTCCACAGGGTTCAGACTGTTCATTGTTTGTGGATGATTTTGCTGTCTACTCAACTGGAAGCCTGTACCCGAGTGTCCAGCGCAGGTTCCAGCTTTGTGTGGATAAAAATTCATCAGAGGGCGGATGAAAACAGCTTCACCATTTCTCCTACGAAGACACAGTGCATTCACTTCCATAATTTTTCCTCAGTTTTTTGGCAGATCCTGAAATCAAAATAGGGAAATCTCCCATTCCAGCTGTCGAAGAGGCCAAATTCCTAGGAGTTATTTTGACCAAAAACTCAACTTTCTCAGCCACATTAAACACCTCAAAACCTCTTGCCAGAAAGCTCTGAATATTCTGCGGGTTGTAGCACACACTGACTGGGGCACTGATAAGAAAACTTTGCTGCATCTGTACAGAGCCTTGGTCCATTCCAAACTGGACTATGGTTATGCTGTGTACGGCCCTGCAAGACTGTCTTACCTCAAAGTGTTGGACCCTATCCACCATCAAGGGCATCAAGAGATTAACATTTTTCATCAGATCTGAGGTTTTACAGTGGAAAAGTTTTTTTTAACAAACTTTTGGATGGGTTTTTAGAAGATGTATTTTAAAGAATTGTGCGAATGAAAGACTTGTGAGTTGATTTTAACGTGGTGACAGCCTTGATATGGCCCTTTGCTGTCAGCTGGGCTATAAGCAGCATTATCTTATCTTATCTAACTTACCAATAAGTTTTGCTCCATTGAATGCAGACGATGACTTGCAGATGACCTGATTTTTCTCATACTACTCATCTGCACCATGGACAGTACAATAATCCATTGGAAAATCTGTGGCTTACATTCAAACTTTGAGGAGCGGCAGCTTCTGTGTCAAACATTAAAACCTTATGTCATAGCTCTTCAAGAAACTAAAATTCAAAGCCAGAAGACCTTCACTCTTTCTGGCTTTAATATTCTTTCCAAGCCTGCACAACCATCCACATTAGGACTATCAGGCGGTGTTGCCCTTCTTTTACATAAAACTTTGCTATTTAGTCCTGTCACTCTGACTACCCCCTTCAGGCTGTAGCTGCGAGAGTCACTCTCCACAAAACTGTTACAGTTTGCTCACTCTATCTTCCACCTTTTGTCCTGGTTTGTTGTCAGGACCATGTCAGTCTGATTGGAGAATTTCCTTGACCTTTTTTGCTGTTGGATGATTTCAATGGACACAGTCCTCTTTGGGATAGTGTGAATTCGTCATCCAGAGGTCTGCTTCTTGAAGATGTCCTTTCAGACTTTGATTTGTGTTGTCAGAACCCTCCATGGTTGCAACCTTGTCGTGGTCGGAGGGCTTGCATGGCCCCGTGATCCCTTAGGCTTTGCTTGCAGGGGCATCGATACTTGAAGATAGGCTAGTTTTTTTTTTAATGCTTCTAGGCCTGAAAAGTCCAGTTGCTGTCTGGACTAAGCATACCGTGGTAAGGAGTTGATGCCCCTGGTAGGGCCTCCCATGTCAGACAGGCTAAGGGTGAGGATCCTGACTAATAGTAACCACCTTTTTCCTTTTTCCTTTTATCTTCTGCCTTCTTATTGGCTCTTTTCTATCTTCATCTCCCCTTCAAGTCTTCTTTCACACACTCTTCTTTTCTCTGTGGTCTTCTTGAGGCCCACCGTGTTTGCCCAGCAGTGCGTCCTGTGATGGGGGAGAATAGGATCTTGGAGGTTGAGACTGCTGATGTCACTGTGGTGCATCAAGTCAACACACATTTTTTGGCCTGGACTTCCTCTAGACAGGTGGTCGAAGTGGCCCACTTCGTTCGAGCGGCTGGTCGTGTGCATGCCCTAGCTCAGGCTAGAAGGCAGCAGCTCGGGTCAAATGGGTTTGGGAGCTTCTGTGGCAGGGACGTTTTCAGGCCTGTGTATATCTCTTTTGAAGTCCTGGTGCCCTGATATACTGGAAGTCCATATGAAATGGGCATCCCCCTTGTTGGGACTCGATGGCGGGTGGGGATCAAGAGAGATGAATTTTAATGAATACAACATGGCACCAAAAACAAAAAAAAAAAAAACACAGGCAGGATTTGGAAACGGGACACGGACACGGATTCAGAACATGAGACAAGAAACCTTTCAGGCTTCTGGCCTAGCTGGCTGATTTTTGAGGGAGGAGATGAAGATAGACCTGTCAGGCCTGAGTCCTTTTGCGATTGCGAAGGGAATCGATCGGCCTCAGCAGAAAGCCAAAGAGCGTCAAGAGATTAAGGAACGGGTCACTTCTGGTTGAGTGCTCTTTCAAGCTGCACTCACAGATGCTGTTGAAATCGACGACATTGGTGGATCGACTGATCAGGGCATCTCCACACAAATCTCTCAACTCTTTGAAGGGAGTAAGCCGGTGCAGAGATCTAAGAGGAGTGTTGGAGGCAGAAATCAAGTCAGAACTGGCATCGCAAGGAGTGACCCACGTTCATCATGTACTTGTGCGCAATGGGAGTGATAGAGTTCCAACTGACACCCTTTTCTTGACCTTCTGCTCTACTTCTCTCCCAGAGTCGATCATGGTGGGCTACCAGAGATTTGCAGTGTTGCTGTACATCCCGTCCCCTCTGCGCTGTTTCAAGTGCCAGAGGTTCGGCCATGTGAGGGATAGATGTACAGAAGAAGAGGTGAAGTACCTGCTGCCAGCCAGTCCACCAGGGTGTGTGTGACAGTCCACCACTCTGTGCCAACTGTGGAGGCAAGCACCCATCATCATCAAAGACCTGCCCAAACTGGTTGAAGGAAAAGGAAATTCAGAGATAAAGACTGAATCCTGTTTTTTGAGGAGAAAAAGGTTGCCATGAAAAGTCAACCAACTGTTGGGCTTTTGTTTGCAGCTGCAGTAAGGAAGCCAACAACAGTCAGCATCGGCGTGCAGACGGTCGAATCCTCGTTTGCCGAGAGAGAGCCAGAAACCAAGTCTGTAACCTCAGGCAGAACCACTGCATGCGATGTGCCCCAGCAGTCCTCGCCTTCAAATATGACTCAGTCTTCAAAGCCCACTCCTGCCCCAGACCATCAGGGGGCAAAAGACCTACAGGCTCTACAGGGCGGCAGAGAGTGGAAGTTGTTGAAGTGCAAGACAAGACCACCCCCTCAAAATCCCCAAAAAGCACCCTACAGCTGTCAACAAGGGAGCTGGTGGTTCTGGAGGAAAGACCAAGTCGCCGACTAAAAAGAAAGCGCTGAATATTTTATCAGATCGAGAGAAAAAAGTGGAGAGAAACACCAACAGATTTGCAGTTCTCTCGGATCTAGATGTTGTCGACATGGAATGAAAGGAACTTGCTGTGAAGAGTTACAAGATTTATTTTCCTTCACCATATCTCTTTTATGATGGACTCATCCCCAGTGGATTCAATCATACAGTAGAATACTAGGGGACTGTCTTCAAATTTCAAAGAACTGCAGCTCTTGTGCTGTGAAGCTAGGCCGATGCTAGTTTCACTGCAAGAAACTCTTCTGAAGTCTGATAAAACTTTCTCACTTTCTGGCTACAGCTTTCTAAATCAACCTGCGCAATCTGTTGAACATGGCATTTCTGGCGGGGTAGCCTTATTCATTCATAACTCTGTTCTGTACAGTCTATTTGCTCTGCATACTCCGCTTCAGGCAGTAGCAGCTCGGGTTACTCTCCACAAGACAATTACTATCTGTAGCTTGTATCTGTCTCCAAGTATCTGTGTCACCAAGCGGGACCTCATTTCGCTCATGGAGCAGCTTCCCAGACCCTTCCTGCTGTTGGGGGATCTGAATGGCCACTCTCCTCTATGGGGAAGTGAGAGATCTTCACCAAGGGGTCTGCTTTTAGAGGAAGTGTTTTCAGAGCTTGACTTGTGTGTTTTGAATGGGAAATCGCCAGCTTACTTTCACTCCGCTAATGGCACCACATCTTGTCTGGATCTTTGTCTGTGACCCATCATTGTTTTTGGATTTTGTTTGGGAGGTTGATGAGGACCTGCATGGTAGTGACCACTTTCCTGTGTTGCTTTGATATACGAATGCAGAGTGAGTCTCAGGCAGAACGCCTGAATTCTAACAAAGCAGATTGGGACCTCTTTACCACTAAGTTTCTTATGGATCTGGAAGAGGACAGGATCCTGCAAAGTGAAGATCCGGCAGGAAGTCTTTCAGATTTCATACTGAATTCCGCAAAGTCAACCTTCCACACATCTTCCAAGAAGCTCCTAATGCCAAAAGTTCCTTGGTTCAACTCTGAATGCAAGGAATTTAACAAAACCCGCAAAAGAGCCCAACGTAGGGTCTCTTGCAGACCTTCGATGCCCAACGTCCAAGCGCATCAGAAACTGAGGGCCAAATCCAAACACATATATAAGACTAGTAAACGTTTATCTTGGAGACAGTTTTGCTCAAGTCTCACATCCAAAACATCGAAGAAAGAAGTGTGGAAAATCATCAAGAAAATTCAAGGGAAGAACACCTGCCCCACTGTGAACCATCTCAAGTTTTCCGACTCTTAAATAACAGAGAAAAAAGCAGTTGCTAATCTGCTTGCTTCAACCATTGAAAAGAGTTCCTCTTCTTCTAACAGATCAGCCAGTTTTGTCAAAAACAAAGCCCTTAAAGAAAAATCACCCTGCAACTTTTTGTCAGACAACATGGAAGACTACAATCTTTCTTTCACTTTAAACGAATTGAAATTTGCCTTACTTTCTTGCAATGATTCCTCTCTGGGTATAGATGAAATCCATTATAAACTTTTGAAACATCTTCCGCAGAAAGGTCTGCACATCCTGCTACATGTATACAACCATGCATGGACTACTGGATTCTTTCCACCTTCTTGGCGAAAAGCCCTCATAATTCCCATTCTCAAACCTGGAAAAGATCTTTTTAACCCATCAAACTATCGTCCGATAGTTTTGACCAATTGTGTCTGTAAATTGATGGAGAAAATGGTCAGTGCTAGACTCATGTGGAAACTCAAAACCGATAGCTTTTGGCGAAAGAACAGTATGGTTTCCGCAAACATCGGACTACAGTGGAACATTTGATCCATCTGGAATCTACGCTTCGGAGCGCCTATTTGAGTAAACAACACGCAGTGGCTAAATTCTTCGACTTGGAGAAAGCCTACGATACCACCTGGAAATCTGGGATTCTTCATGATCTCCATGATCTTGGTTATCGGGGTCATCTTCCACTTTTCATTCAACTTTTTTTTGCAGACCGACACTTTCAGGTCCGGGTTGGCACCACTCTCTCTGATGTTCATGAGCAGAAGTGGGTGTTCCACAAGGGAGCATACTGTCTCCTGCCCTCTTCAGCATCAAGATAAAAAACATTGTCAAATCAGTTCAACAGGGTTCAGACTGTCATTGTTTGTGGGCGATTTTGCTGTCTACGCAACTGGAAGCCTGTACCCGAGTGTCCAGTGCAGGCTCCAGCTTTGTGTGGATAAAATTCATCAGTGGGCGGATGAAAACGGCTTCACTTTTTCTCCTACGAAGACACAGTGCATTCACTTCCATAATTTTTGTCAGTTTTTTCCAGATCCTGAAATCAAAAAGGGAAACCTTCCATTCCAGCTGTCAAAGAGGCCAAATTCCTTGGAGTTATTTTTGACCAAAAAACTCAACTTTCTCAGCCACATAAAACACCTCAAAACCTCTTGCCAGAAAGCTCTGAATATTCTGCGGGTCCTAGCACACACAGACTGGGGCACTGATAAGAAAATTTTGCTGCATCTGTACAGAGCCTTGGTCCGTTCCAAAACTGGACTATGGTTGTGCTGTGTATGGCTCTGCAAGACCATCTTACCTCAAACTCTTGGACCCTATTGACCATCAAGGGCTTTGTCTCTGTCTTGGAGCATTCCGCACCACCCCTGTGTACAGCCTGTATGCAGAGGCAGGTGAACCCTCACTGTCCAATTGCAGGCTGAACTGTCTCTTGAATTACTATATCAGACTGTTCTCAGAACCGGAAAACCCTGCCTATGACTGTGTCTTTGATCCTCAGTTCCAAAGCAAATTCGAAAAACAACCCTAACTGTATTCCGCCGTTTGGTCTTCATATGCAGCCTCACGCACGGAATGCAGGTCTAGACCTAGGAGTTGTGTCCGATTTTTCCAAGTTTCCAGATCAGTCTCCATGGACTTTTTTCACACCAGAGATTCGTTTTGATCTTGCAGCTTTTCGCAAAGAGTCTACCAGCTCTCTGGCATACAAGACGTTGTATGCTGATCTCTGTTAAAAATTCCCATTCTATCAGAAAATTTTCACAGACGGTTCCAAGTCTGAAGATGGAGTGGCCTGTGCAGCCTACTGCCCTGGTGCTCCTCCTCAAATACTGTTAGAACATATTCCTTCAGGTGCTTCTGCTTGCTCTGCTGAAGTTACAGGTCTGGTTCTGGCACTGAGGATAATCTCACAGTCTACAAAGAGGGACTTTCTGGTTCTGTCAGATTCGCTGTCAGCTTTGGAGACCATAGCTGGCCGCAACCTTAAGCATCCAGAATTCTACACTTCTTTAAACTTTTTACCAAGTTGAAAGTGGAGGGTTACAACATTCTTCTGGCTTGGGTTCCTGGTCATGTTGACATTGGAGGGAATGAAATGGTTGATCAATTGGCCAAGAATGCCACAAGAGAGAAAATGTCCAACATATATATCCCCTGCTCAGATCTGAAACCCCAAAATTAACGATTATGTTGATTTTAATGTGGTGACAGCCCTGATATGGCCCTTTGCGGTCGGCTGGGCTATAAGCGACATTATCTTATCTTGTGTTGTCTGAACGATGGAGCTCCAGCTTACCTCCACTCTTCCATAGGCTCACTTTCATGTTTAGATTTGTCGATTTGTGACCCTTACTGGTCCTGGACTATGAGTGGTTTGTCCATGATGATCTGCACGGAAGTGACCATTTCCCTGTTCTATTAAGACCCATACTAACTGAAAATGCCTGTCTCACAACATCTTAATTATAAGAAGGCAAATTGGAATCCTTTTGCAGCCAATATTTCAAAGGAACTTGACATTCTTCAGAGTTCAGACCCTGCAGAATTTCTGACCAATACTATGATAGACTGTGCTAAAACCTGTATTCCAATGTCTTCCGACAAAAACCCCAACTGCCGAAATTACCCTGGGTTAATTCTGATTGTCAACAAATCTCAAAAGTACGCAAAACGGGCTCAGCATCAGGTATACCAAAGACCTTCAGGTCCCAAGGCTCGAGCCCATCAGAAACTCTGTGCCAAATCGAGACATACTTTCAAAATCAGTAAACGTCATTCTTGGAGAAACTTCTGCTCCAGGCTGACATTTAAAACTTGAGAGAAAAAAAGTTTGGAACATAATCAGAAAAATCAAAGGGAAGAACACCAACCCCTCCATTCATCACCTGAAACTTGCCGATGCTCTGATAACTGACAAACAAGCTGTTGCCAATCTGTTGGCCTCCACCATCCAACAGAACTCCTCATCTTCAAATAAATCTGCAGCCTTTTTAAGAAACAAACAAATCAGAGAGAAATCTTCATACAATTTCACATCAGACAAGTCTGAAGCCTACAATCTTCCATTTTCAATCAATAAACTGAAATCAGCTTTGCAAACCTGCAATGATTCTGCCCCTGGTCTGGATGATATTCATTATCAGGTTTTGAACATTTTCCAGAAAGCTGTCTCAGGACCCTTCTTAAAGTCTGCAAACCATATCTGGACCACAGGGTGCTTCCGCCCTCCTGGCAGAAAGCCCTGATCATTCCAATACCTAAACCAGGAAAGGACCTTACCAACCCTTCAAACTATCATCCAGTAGCTCTGACCAGCTGCCTGTGTAAGCTGATGGAAAAGATGGTCAACTCCCGTCTGATGTGGAAGCTGGAAACCGATGGCCTTTTGGCCAGCGAACAGTGCGTATTCCGGAAGTACCACTGAACAGTTGACCATTTAGTCCGTCTGGAAACCACCATCCATCCGCAGCACCTTTGTCAATAAACAGCATTTGGTTGCTATCTTTTTTTACCTGAAAAAGCATACGACACCACCATCTGGAAATCAGGAATCCTTATGGACCTACACAGACTTAGTTTCCGTAGTCATCTGCCTCTGTTTATCTCAAACTTTCTGGCTGATCGGTAGTTCCAGGCGTGTATTGGCACCACACTGTCTGACATCTATGGGCAGGAGTTCTCCTGCCCTTTTCAGCATCAAATCAATGACATTGTCAAATCAGTAAACCAGGGTTCCGAGTCCTCTTTGTCCGTTGACGACTTCGCGCAGTACGCAGTTGGAGCTCTTATGCCAGTGTACAGCGTCGACTCCAACTTTGTTTCAACAAGACCCAATAGTGGGCCGAGGAAAAAGGGTCTACCTTCTCACGTACTAAAACTCAGTCAATCCATTTTCACAGTTTTCGTCAATTTTTGCTGATCCTGAAATTCGTCTGGACAACTCCACCATTCCAGCTGTTAAAGAAGCCAAATTTCTCGGTGTTTTTTTTTTTTTTATCAAAAACTCAACTTTCTCAGCCACATTAAAACACCTCAAAACTTCTTGCCAGAAAGCTCTGAATATTCTGCGGGTCGTAGCACACACTGACACGCTGATAAGAAAAACTTTGCTGCACCTGTACAGAGCCTTGATCCATTCCAAACTGGACTATGGTTGTGCTGTGTACGGCTCTGCAAGACTGTCTTACCTAAAACTCCTGGACCCCTATGACCATCAAGGGCTTCGTCTCTGTCTTGGAACATCCGCACCACTCCTTCGTACAGCCTGTACACAGAGGCAGGTGAACCCTCACTGTCCAACCGCAGGCTGAAACTGTCTTTGAATTACTATATCAACTCTTCTTGGAACCAGAGAATCCTGTCTATGACTGTGTCTTTGACCCTCAGTTCCAAAGCAAATTCGAAAACAACCCCAACTGTATTCCGCCGTTTGACCTTCGTATGCAGCCGCGGAAGGCAGGTCTAGACCTAGGGATTTTTCCAAGTTTCCAGATGAACCTCCGTGGACCTTTTTCACACCAGAGATTCGTTTTGATCTTGCAGCTTTTCGCAAAGAGTCTACCAGCTGTCTGGCATACAAGGCATTGTATGCTGACCTCTGTTCAAAACTCCCATCCTATCAGAAATTTTCACTGACGGTTCCAAGTCTGAAGATGGAGTGGCCTGTGCAGCGTATTGCCCTGGTGCTCCTGGCACTAAGGATAATCTCTAAATCTACGAAGAGGGACTTTCTGGTTCTGTCGGATTCACTGTCGGCTTTGAAGGCCATAGCTGGCCGCAACCTTCAGCACCCCGAACTTTTACACTTTTTTAAAAACTTTTTACCAAGTTGAAAGCGGAGGGTTACAACATTATTCTGGCTTGGGTTCCCGGTCATGTGGGCATTGGAGGGGAACGAAATGGTTGACCGTTTGGCCAAGAATGCCACAAGAGAGAAACTGTCAAACACACCTATACCCTGCTCGGATTTGAAACCCAAAATTAGTAATTATGTCAGAGATCTCTGGCAGGAGGATTGGAATACACAGACGGACAACAAGCTCTAGATCTGTCCAAACCTTAAGGAGTTCCTCTCATCTACGTCTGGTGGTCGTAAAGAAGAAACAGTTCTGTGCTGGCTGCACACTGGCCATTCGTATTTTACTCATTCCTACCTTTTAAAGAGTGAAAGAAGCTCCGTGGTGCATTCCATGTCATGTGCCACTCACAATGAAACATATTCTTTTGGAGTGTTGGGACTCGCACGATGTGTGACACAAACACTTTACAGCAGAGTCCATGAAAATCCTATTCAGAGAAGTCCCACCTGACGTGATCTTTGGGTTTTTTGAGAGAGATTAACATTTTTCATCTGATTTAAGATTTTATGGAAGGAAGATTTTTTAACAAAGTTTCTGGTGTGTTTCTAGAAGATATCATTTAAAGAGATGTGTGTAAGTTTTTTTTTTTATTTTTTTTTGACTGGTGAGTTGATTTTAACGTGGTGACAGCCCTGATGTGGCCCTTTGCGGTCGGCTGGGCTCTAAGCAACATTATCTTATCTTATCTTATCTCACGCGCGGAATGCAGGTCCAGACCAAGGAGTTGTGTCCGATTTTTCCAAGTTTCCAGATGAGCCTTCGTGGACCTTTTCACACCAGAGATTCGTTTTGATCTTGCAGCTTTTCGCAGAGTCTACCAGCTCTCTGGCATACAAGGCCTTGTATGCTGACCTCTGTTCAAAATTCCCATCCTATCAGAAAATTTTCACTGATGGTTCCAAGTCTAAAGATGGAGTGGCCTGTGCAGCGTATTGCCCTGGTGCTCCTTCTCAAATACTGTTAGAACATATTCCTTCAGATGCTTCTGCTTACTTTGCTGAAGTTACAGCTCCGGTTCTGGCACTGAGGATAATCTCACAATCTAGGAAGAGGGACTTTCTGGTTCTGTCAGATTCACTGTCAGCTTTGGAGGCCATGGCTGGCTGCAGCCTTAAGCATCCAGAACTTTTACACTTTTTTGAACTTTTTACCAGGTTGGAAGAGGAGGGTTACAACATTCTTCTGGCTTGGGTTCCTGGTCATGTTGGCATCGGAGGGAACAAAATGTTGATCGTTTGGCCAAGAATGCCACAAGAAAGAAATTGTCCAACATATATATTCCTGCTCAGATCTGAAACCCAAAATTAAAGATTGTGTCAGAGAGACCTCTGGCAGGAGGATTGGAATACACAGACGGATAACAAAACTCTTTCAGATCTGTCCAAACCTTAAGGAGTTCCTCTCATCTTCGTCTGGTGGTCGTAAAGAAGAAACAGTTCTGTGCTGGCTGCACACTGGCCATTTCGTATTTTACCCATTCATACCTTTTAAAGAGTGAAGAAGTGCTGTGGTGCATTCCATGTCATGTGCCACTCACAGTGAAACATATTCTTTAGATTGTTGGGACTTGTATGATGTGAGACACACAAACATTTTACAGCAGAGTCCATGAAAATCCTGTTCAGAGATGAAGCACCTGACATGATCTTTGAGTTTTTGAGAGAGATTAATTTTTTCATCTGATTTAAGATTTTACGGAAGAAAGATTCTTAACAACGTTTCTGGTGTGTTTGTAGAAGATGTAATCTAAAGGGATGTGTGAAAGTTTTTTTTATTTTTTTTTTTTATAGATGACTGGTGAGTTGATTTTTAATGTGGTGACAGCCCTGATGTGGCCCTCTGCGGTCGGCTGGGCTATATAAGCAACATTACCTTACCTTACCTCCAATTTTCCCCCACTTTTTTCTTTTTTTTTTTAATTGTATCAACTCTCATTCACCCTGGAAATCTGTATTTTGTTTCACACCGATAGACATTTTGTATGAACTTTAGTATCTTAGTGTTTGATGTAGACGTCTGGGTTCATTGATGTGCTAATGTTGGTGTGTACTGACACATTCATCCTCTTTGTTGCAACAAAGAAAAAGAGTGAGGAAAAAAAAAAAGGAATAGCAGACAGATAGACAGCCTAGACATAGAAAAAGAAAGAAAGAAAGAAAGGAAGGAAGGAAGAAAGAAGAGGATGAAGGCAGGAAGACAAAAACAAAATAGAACTCGTAGCTGTGTAAAAGCAACAAATTTTTAACAAAATGAATACACAATTGTTTAAGCAAATGTGAACCACAATAAGCTTCAGGCGTAGATGTGTCCAGGTTGATAACATTTGCAAGATAAAATTTTCCTTTGCCTCCTCCATTCTCTCCTGTGTGTCCGAACGTTCCCTGAAAGCCTTCCTTGGAACGAAAAATGAAAACGTCCAAGAATGATGAAGGGACAAGTAAAAATGGAATGAAAGGATTAGTAAGTTTTGTATACGACATTTACAAGTGGTTTTGCCTCTGCCAGTTCCACAGAAACGCCATCCTTACAGTGAAGAAGAAAAGATAAAATATTTTGGGGATAGGGGGAATTGGGGGGCCACAAGAAAGATGTGAGGAAAGACCGGAAGCAAGAAAACAAGTATCTATGTGGTATGTGTGTGTGTATATGAGTGTGCGTGTGCGTGTGCGTGCGTGCATGTGTGCTTGCATGTGCGTACAAATCTGCGAGCGTACAAAATCATGCATATATAATCAAAAGCATATAAACATTGATAAATCCTCTCCACAAATAAAAGTAGTTATAGAAAAAATAGGCAAAGGTACAGTGAATCACAATCTCCCCCCCCCCCCCCCCCCCCCCCCAGAAGGAAATGAAATATGTTAATAAATGTAAGAATTAATTATTGATTTATTAAAAGTAATGATAAATGATTGTATGAGAGAGAGAGCCAGCTACTTATGAACCGACACAGGCCAAAAGAGAAAAAAGAGGGCAGAGAAAGAGGAGAGGAGGGAGAGGGGGGGACGGGACTTTCTATGAGGATCCCAAGATATGTCAGTAACTAAATTTTGTGATCTCTCTAAATTGCATTTTGGCTTCCAGGTACTCTTTTGTTTATGTTTTTTTGCAGTTTGGTTTCCAGTTTTATTTGTTTAATTTTCATTTATGTTAGCTTTCCAGTTTTTATGTGTTTAGTGTTGTATTGTATACTGAGCACATTTTGTCACTGAGCTATATTGAATTCTTCTGTAGCAATACCTCTGATATGTATACCTCTTTTTCTAGTATCATGATATCCAACCAGTGTGGAAGAAAAGATAAATGTCAACAATGTTTGGAATGTACACTTCCTGTAATGGAATTGAATTACACTTGATGTTGAAGATAGCTATAGACATTGACTGATGCTGTGTATATGCAGGCAATAATAGTGGTCAGCTACCATGCTGTCCCAGCAGCAGCCATTGTGTGTGTGCTTGCTCCGCAGTTGTCACACCACCTTGTCACTGCCATGGAGCTACCACCTCTCTTCCTTAAACTCTCGCAGGTAAGCTTCTTCCAGTATTGTTGACCCATATTACAAAATGTCATGAGCAACAGTTACCAAGGTTTGTCTGATGTTACATTTATGATTTGGAAAATAAAATTATCTACATTTTCATTTATGTGCATCTTTAAAGTAACTGAATTAAGTAATTTAGTTTGCTGTCCTTTTACAATTATAAAAAATCTAGTCTGTTTCTTAATACAAAAAAAAAATCGTCTCATCAATAATGAGAAACTACTGGGTGGGTGAAATGGGGAGCTGGTAGTCAGTGGTGCCTGCAGTGTAGGGAAATGCTTGTGGTATGACTGCTCTCTTCACACCTGTCCAACAATTCTTCTTCTCTCATAGTTTTTGTCTTTATTTCATATTGTATTAATACAGAATAGAGGGGATAGCAAACCAAACCTCAGGGTGGCTGCAGCAGTTCCTGTTAGTAAAATTGTCTACAATAAATGACCTGTCTGCACCAAAGAAATCCAGATAGCAGGATAATACACTATGAGCTGCAGTA
>JADBJO010004731.1:5000-12500 GCA_016801955.1 Conus betulinus
ATGAGTG
Organism: Conus betulinus; assembly: GCA_016801955.1. Classification (NCBI taxonomy): domain Eukaryota; kingdom Metazoa; phylum Mollusca; class Gastropoda; order Neogastropoda; family Conidae; genus Conus; species Conus betulinus. The sequence continues at coordinate 5,008 of JADBJO010004731.1, forward strand.
TTCACGCTTACCTGTCCATGTATGTGTGTATGCATGTGTGTGTGGGTATGCGTATATGCATGTGTTGACATCTTTGTGATTTAATGTTCTCATGCCTACTAAACAAGAGAGAGAGTGCGCGAGCGTGTGTGTATCTTGTGTGTGAATCCCCAGATTTGTATGCTGTAAGCAAAAGACCGTAATACGTACTTACATAGTCATATATCATCTAAAGCGTTTTGGTCCCGCATTGATAATTCTTATTACATTGTCCACAACAGTCTTCAGAATTCTCATTGGATCCAGAGTTCTGTCGCCTTTCCTAAAGTTTGCTCGTTCTTTGAGTAGTGTGTCGTTGATTTTAAGAAAATAATCTTATCTCATATCAATGACTAGTCTGAATGATTTCCCTCGATTACTGCAAAGAGCAATTCTTGATAAATTCCCAGGTTTTGTTGTGTCGCCCTTTTGTCTATTGGTACACGCTGGATATTTCCTACTGACCAAAGCCACGTTAGATAACTCTCCTGTGATATGAATAGCGTGGTCTAAATTAGTTTGAGTTATTTACTTGTTGATCCACTTTTACCCGGTGATTTTTCCGATTTTTGTTTGATTGATTACTTCTTATGACTAGAACGTCCAGAAATTGTGTTTCACACAACTAATTAGAGAGTTCCTATGAAATGTTCTGCTTTGTTTAGTTTTTGTCAGATTGTGTACCAATCGAATTGTCCAAATGAGTAACGCATATCTTGAAGTTGATTTTGTGCATGTTGTGTTGTTTTCATCCCCTACGAGTTTTCAACAACATGCCCTATAACCGATTAAAGGCTTCGCATCTACTATTCATTGTATATTTCGAACACGTCTCCGATTAATTGTATTCTTTTTTTTTCTCCTATTCCTTCGGTGATTTATTGTTTGTCTCTCAGGCTATTTCGTTTTTTCTGCCACACTTTTTTTTAATAATTAAGGACGATTATTTGATGCATCAAAATGATGATTTTGAAAAAAAAAGAAAAAAAAAAAAAAAGAACAAAAAAAACAGAGCAAGAACAGCCGACAGAATGTCCATTTTACGCCGAATTCGGGAAGAGAAGTGATGGCTCGTTCTTTGTTTTCATTGTCCTGAATGTTGTTCATCTTGCCTGAAGAAGAACTAAGAGGTCGAAACGCGTCGTGTTTTGTCTTGTGATTTGTTTGTCCGTGTTAACTGGCGGAGGTACTTAAAGTTCCGTTAAAAAATCGTTTAAGTTTCCGCCTGAAGTGACCTCCCTTTGAAAGAAAGAATTATGAGTCAACTAAACAAAGCAACAGTAAAAACTACGATCAAGTGTCAGCCAAGAAGGCAAAACGTATTCATAAACTATCGTCAACAAAGCTGGGACAGTCAACACCTGGGTAAACAAGGCATAGCAGTCAATAAACTATTGTAGGCAAGGCAGGAACAGTCAGTAAACGGCAGCAAACAAGACAACAGTCAGTAAACTACAGTGCAAAGGCAAGTACAGTCATGAACGGCAGTAAACTAGGAAAAGACGATCAAAACACTTTGGTAAACAATGCATAATGTAACCAGCCGCCGTGGCGAAGTGGTTAGCGTCGCGGACTCACGGCTGGGAGGTCGTGGGTTCGAATCCCATCAGAAGTCATGTGGGTTTTTCTGCCCCGACCGGCTCCTACCCAGAGTTGTGACTCATTTGGGAAGACTTGGACCACACATTCGAGTTTCATCCACTTAATGGATGCGTTTCTGAGAGTGTTGCTCAAATTTCTTGACCAACACTGCAGGTGCCTGCATCTCTCGGGCCTGGTTGACGCCGGGATATATTATAAAAGGAAGCGTAGAGTACAGCCCTGTCATGTAGTCTCAGACCGAAATGGAAATCCGTAGCATCATCTTAATCATCCTCATTGTCATCGATCAGTATAAAAAAAAAAAAGTCTCAAATTCTGTGGCCCTTCATGCCCTGCTGTCATGGTGACCTCAATTTCGATGTCCTCTCCACGTCTGTGGCCTTGGTTTGGTTCCGTTGGGGTCACCGGTATCGGCGAGTCCATGGGGGCTGTCGCTTGATGGACGTGGTGGCGCCCTCCGGAGGGAGAGCTCACTCACGCCGGCTCCGCAAGGGACAGCAAGGGAAAAAACAAACAAAAAAAAAAACAAAACAAAACAAAACAAAAAAATGCATAATGTAGCCAGATAATTTACCACGAACCAGACAAAAACAATCAACAATCCACAGGAAACAAAGCAAGAATAATTAATTAACTACAGCAAAGGCAAGAATGATAAATTAGTAAACTACAACAAACAAGGCAAGAATGATAAATAAATAAACTACAGCAAACAAGGCAAGAATGATAAATTAATAAACTACAGCAAGCAAGGCAAGAATGATAAATTCATAAACTACACAAGCAAGGCAAAGACAGTACACAAAATGAATAAACTACAGCGAACGAGGCAAGGACAGTAAACAAACTGCTGTAAAAACAAAGCAAGAAATTAATAAACTACAGCAAACAAGGCAAGAACAGTTAATAAACTGTCGTAAGCAAAGTAAGAAAGGTCAATAAATGACAATAAGCAGTGAAAAAAAACAGTTTCATAGTGAAGTGATCGCGGAGGGACACTGACACATTTTTTTTTAAAAGAATGCTATTGTTAATCCACCAGATAGAGGGACACAACAAATTACAAGATAAAACGCAAAGAAAAAAAATCTTTAATAAGTCACAGTTATCAAAGGATAAGCACAGTCAAGAAATTAAAACGAGAATATTCCTGTAATTTGATTCGCTAGGACTTGAACAATTATATTGAACTACCGTAAGCAAGGTAAAAACAATTAAAAAAAAAAAAACACCTCTGTAAGTGGAACAAGGACAGCCAACAAAACTACCGCGAACGAAAGACGAACAGACTATTAACTGTCACAAACAGGACCAAAACAACTGTAAACAGGACACCACAGTCAATAAGTTGCAGTAAACAACACATGAAACAGCTAATGAACCACGTGGAGAGAACAACATGAAAACGGAAAATAACAGTATTAAACAAGACAACAGGCATGCAATGAACGACGTAAACGAATAAGAGAAGAAAAGTCAATAATCATATAAACAAACGACACAACAGACAGTGAACAACGCAGAGCAAGACAAAGACAGAGAAACTACAGTATACAAGAGAGAAAAAAAATATAAGATAAATTACTCACCGTAAATAAAGAAAACAATAGTCCTTAAATTAAAGCACACAGGATAAAAACTTTCAATAAACTAAATACAAACGGTGAAAAAAAAAAGAGAACAATTAATGAAATGTATACACTAAACAAGAGATGAACATTCAATAAACTGCATGCAGTAACGACATGAACTGTCGAGAAATCATGGTAAACAAGACACACTAAAAAAGAAAAAACAAAAACAAGAAACTAAGACTAAACTGCAGCATGTCAAACAGAACATCCGATCAATTACAGTGATCTAGTTGCAAAGCGAGACCACTGCAGGCGGAAATCTAAACAAATCTTGATTCATGATTCAACGCCTTCTTCCTTGCGCTGAACTCTGAAGCGATCTGAAGCAATCAAGCTAAGTGAATTTTCGTTAATTTAGTTGTCTGTGTCTCACCTGAAGAAGACCTACGAGGTCGAAATGCGTCGTGTTTTGTCTTGTGACTCGTTTGTCCACGTTTCTATGGGCGGTTCGCTAACATTTATTTAAGATTCAGTTACAGGGAACATGAGAAAACAGGCAATAACCACATAAATATGAAGTATACCGATTAACGGACCATACACAGTTAACAAGACTTTAATATCAATGAACTGAAGAAACCAAGACAAGGACCGTAAATCACAAACAAGGAGAGCAACTCTTGCTCCCGTCATAAAACAGATACACGCCCGTATCTCAAAACGAGCACTTCTTACAATACGGAGTCGCCAAACAGAAAGGACAACACAGAGCACACAGAACAAACAAGGACATATCCCCCCAAAAAAGAATGTTCAAAATCCGCCCTTATGCTTTGTACCTGACTCATCTACACAGCAACTGGAGAAATGAACAAACACAAATTGACGTTTATTCAAGACTGACACGGCCTTTTTCACCTTGAATATAATCAAAGAAACGCATGAATGAACCGTTACAAATAACAGGTAACCTTGGTTTGACTGGTATGAAAGGAAATCCGAAATGAGACAGGCAGAGTAAACGGTAAAAAAAACGAGCTAGTGCAGTAACTCTTGCTTCCATGTTGGATGGATAAGGATCGTTCACGGTCTGTTGGATGGATAAGGATCGTTGACTGTCTGTTGGATGGATAAGGATCGTTCACGGTCTGTTGGATGGATAAGGATCGTTGACTGTCTGTTGGATGGATAAGGATCGTTGACTGTCTGTTGGATGGCTGATTGTTGACTGGCTGGTGGATGGCTAATGATTGTTGACTGCCTGTTGGATGGCTAATGATTGCTGACTATCTGTTGGATGGTTAATGATTGTTGACTGTTGGATGGCTGATGATTGTTGACTGTCTACTGGATGGCTTATGATTGTTGACTGCCTGTTGGATGGTTCATGATTGTTGGCTGCCTGTTGGATGGCTAATGATTGTTGATTGCCTGTTGGATGGTTAATGACTGTTGACTGTCTACTGGATGGCTTATGACTGTTGACTTTCTACTGGATGGCTAATGATTATTGACTGTCTACTGGATGGCTAATGATGTTGGCGGTCTGTAGGATGGCTAATGATTGTTGACTGTCTACTGGATGGCTAATGATTGTTGGCGGTCTGTTGGATGGCTAATGATTATTGACTGTCTACTGGATGGCTAATGATTGTTGACTGTCTCTTGGATGGCTGATGATTGTTGACCGTCAGTTGGATGGCTAATAATTGTTGACTATCTGTTGGATGGCTTATGACTGTTGACTGACTACTGGATGGCTAATGATTGTTGACTGTCTCTTCGATGGCTGATGATTGTTGACTGTCAGTTGGATGGCTAATAATTGTTCACTGCCTGTTGGATGGCTAATGATTGCTGACTGCCTGTTGGATGGCTAATGATTGTTGACTGCCTGTTGGATGGCTAATGATTGTTGACTGCCTGTTGGATGGCTAATGACTGTTGACTGTCTGATGATTGTTGACTGTTGGGTGGCTAATGATTGTTGACCATCTGTTGGATAGCTAATGATTGTTGACCCTCTGTTGGATAGCTAATGATTGTTGACCATCTGTTGGATGGCTAATGATTGTTGACTGTCTGTTGGATGACTACTGATTGTTGACCGTTTGTTAGATAACTTGTGATTGTTGATTATCTGTTGGATATCTAATGATTGTTGACTGTCTCTTGGATAGCTATTAACTGTTGACTGTCTATTGGATGAATAATGACTGTTGACTGTTGGATAGCTAATGATTGTTGACTATCTGTGGATAGCTAATGATTGTTGACTGTCTGTTGGATGGCTAATGATTGTTGGCTGTCTGTTGGATAGCTAATGATTGTTGGTTGTCTGTTGGATAGCTAATGATTGTTGACTGTCTACTGGATGGCTAATAATTGTTCACTATCTACTGGATGGCTAATGACTGTTGACTGTCTGTTGGATGATTAATGATTGTTGATTGTCTGTTGGATGGCTAATGATTGTTGACTATTGGATAGCTAATGATTGTTGGCTGTCTGTTGGATGGCTAATGCTAATGATTGTTGACTGTTGGATAGCTAATGATTGTTGGCTGTCTGTTGGATGGCTAATGGTTGTTGGCTGTCTGTTGGATAGCTAATGATTGTTGACTGTCTGTTGGATAGCTAATGATTGTTGGCTGTCTGTTGGATAGCTAATGATTGTTGACTGTCTGTTGGATGGCTAATGATTGTTGGCTGTCTGTTGGATAGCTAATAATTGTGGACTGTCTGTTGGATAGCTAATGATTGTTGGCTGTCTGTTGGATGGCTAATGGTTGTTGGCTGTCTGTTGGATAGCTCATCATTATCGGCTGTCTGGGTGGATAGCTTAGAACTGCTGCGGTCTAGATGGATGGCTAATGGCGGCAGGCTGTCTCTTGTATGACTGCAAATTGGTCACTGTCTGACCAGCCACAGAAAGGTCACCTGCAGTCCTCACACTTCACAACACGCTTTCCCTCTGCTGGGGTTAGGTTTGACGCCGTCCCGATACTGAAACCCAAATGACCAGACCCAGTGAAAAGGGCCAGATGGGCTGAGGGGAGTCTGCGGGGGAGGCTGCTCTCAGGTCCCCTTTCCAGCTGCCGTCAGTGGCACAGGTATTCAAAACTCTGGACATCTCCACCGTGGTCACCTGATAGCGGCGGACGCCCACGCAGGTCTCCATCCATCCCCTGAACCTCATGCTCTGCATTCTCCTCAGCAGTTGCTTTCCAAGCAACCTGACGAACTCCGGGTCCAAAAACACGCGGGGGGTCTCGAAGCCGCCACCTGAGATATCGAAGGGCGACCAGTAGTGGAGAAAGATGTAGCCCCCAGAGAGGTCCAGGTCCATCCGAACGTCTTCCTTGGTCATGTTCCGGAAGACTGGGGACAGGGAGAGCAGAACCTCCAGTGCCTGGACCTTCAGAGTTAGCAAGAAGAGGGCCGAGGGCGTGTCCACGAAGCGAGAGAACTGGGTACTGCAGGTGGAGGTGTTGGCAGACATCCGAACGCACAGTCTAAGGGTGGTGGTGATGGGGATGACGTGCTGCAGGCACCGGTTGTCCACGCTCCAGGAATAGTGGGCACAAGAGAGGACCCGGCAGTCGTCCAGGGAACACTTCATGGCTTTCCAGCTGCTCTGACCTCCCCTGGGCAGAGTTCTCACACCGTCTGCGTTGATCAGATTGTCGTTCTCCAAGACCCAGGCTGCCTCACTGGCACTGAAGCTCACTGTGACTGAAAATGAAAAATCGTGGAACCGTTTTTCTACCATGGCTTAAATCTGGCACAATGCACCACAGATTCTGGATCTCTCGGACGAAGGCTGCGTGTAAGCTTTCTCCCGCTGCGCGTTCCGGATGGGTGATCTTACTACCTATCTGGCACAAAGCACAAAACTTGTTGGCATACACACGGTTCATGATCGACACGTAAGAATAGTAACTCTGACATTGTTCATTTATGTGATCGAAAGTTACATTTCTGGTTGTGCTACATGAAGGACATTCCACAACGTCAGTGCTAGAGTTGCAGGAATGATAGGGGTAGTTCTCAGGAGACATCCATTTGATGGCAGCCGGAGTCTTTAATATAAACTCAACGAATGCCGAGAGTGATGTTTCGTTCCGAGGTCTGGAATGATACGACATCAAAATCTGTGCTTTCCAGGTGAGACAGGGTGGGAGATCGGCAGGTCTGTCCTCCGGTCCACGGCAGCTTGCCATCTCTCTGGCCACCCTGTCCAAGTACCTCCACCAGCAGACGTGGCAGTGGATGTTTCTGAAATGGAGGGCCTGTGAC
>JADBJO010004731.1:17500-22500 GCA_016801955.1 Conus betulinus
CATTTGCCTGCCGTGTCTGGCCTCTCTGGCTCCGGAGACCCCCTCCTGCGTTAAAGAAAATAGGTCGCAGGACACTCCCTGTTCGGGGAAATAAAGAAAAGGATCGGAAATTCAGAGCCCCCTACAATGCCGAAATTACTTCTGCGGGCATTGTCATCTGACCTTCGTCCGTTATTTCTCTTCACCTGCCCCCTGGACACACACACACACACACACACACACACACACAGAGGTGGGGTGAAGAGAGGAGAGAGAGAGACAGAGAGAGAGGAGGAGGAGACAGACAGAGGGAGGGAGGAGAGAGAGAGAGAGAGAGAGAGAGAGAGAGAGAGAGAGAGAGAGAGAGAAGGGGAGAAGAGAGGGGAAGGAGAGAAACAGAAAGAAGGAGGGAAAGAGAGGGGGAGAAGAGATAGAGGGGAGAGAGAGAGAGAGGGAGAGAGAGAGAGAGAGAGAGAGAGAGGAGAGAGAGGAGAGAGAGAGAGAGAGAGAGAGAGAGAGAGGGGGGAGAGACTGAGACAGAGAGAGAGCGAGAGAGAGACAGACAGACAGACAGACAGAGAGAGAAAGAGTTTGTTGTAATGTAAGAGCCAGCCTGTTTTCATTTAATACGGTAAATTAGACATACAGATTTTTTTTCAAGGGGAAAGGAGTGGAGTAGTGTGTATACTTAATGCTAGTTACCGACCGCTCAGTAAGAATAATCTACAAAATACATGGCTATTTTCGATTTGGGTTCTTGTTGTTTGATGCTTTGCTCGCTTATTTATTTATTTATTTATTTATTTTTGCTTTACGTAATAATGACTCAATATACACAGCCACATTTATCAGGAATCACTGCTGTTTTGCATTATAACAATCGTTGTCACAATGTCCTGTAATGATCGCAAAGATAAAAACGAAATCTTTTTATTATCATAATGATAGTCTCGCTCAGTGTCTTGTAATAAGTGTACGCATGAAATGGAGCTTTTGTGTCCTAACAATCATTTTGCACGTGTTCTTATAATAAATGTAAGCATAAAATCAGGCTATTATACATTTGCGCAATATCCTGTAATGAATGTAAGCATAGAATGGAGCTTTTGTATTGCAACAACAATTTTGCACAAAGTCCCTAATAAGTACTAGCATGATATAGAGCTTTTGCATCCTAAAAATAGTGTATTTCTTTCTGATGAAGTGCAAGTGCGTATGCAAGAGGCAGTATAGCTGGCTGATATTAATGTCGAGGAAGCATTACACATTTTCAATTGTTGTGTAAGAGAGGCCGCAGAATGTATGAAGAAAAAGATTAGCGTCGGAAAATATCCAAAAGAAGATGACTGGTATAACATGCAATGCCGTGCTAACAAAAGAAATGCTCGTAATTTATTAAGGAAATTTCGACGTTCTTTATCCGAGCCGTCACGTGAGTCCTACTGCAAAGCAAGGCGAGAAAAGAAAAACAATACAATGATGTTTTGCTGACAAAACTACTCCAATCTGTAAATAGTCAGAAAGAGTTTTGGGATTGTGTGCACAAAATTTCAGGAAAAAGGAAAACAACCCGTAAATGATATAAGTCTTGAAACATGGTTTCATCATTTTAGAAATCTGTTTGAAGGAAACGATCATTCTCATTATGATCTAGTTGATGAAACTAATGTAGATGACACTCAATACGATGGATGACAATCTAAACCGTCCTATTTCTAAAGAAGAGGTTTTAGTGGCTCTAAGAAAGATAAAACCCCGGAAAGCTGCCGGCCCAGATGGAATTATAGGTGAGGTTATAAAAACTGCTTGCCAGTCAAACTTATTTCTGGAGTTTTTGGTTAAATTCTTTAATTCCTTATTTGACCAAGGGATATATCCCAGATCTTGGTCAGAATCCATTGTCATCCCATTGTTCAAAAAAAGGAGATGCAAACGACTCATATAATTACAGAGGTATTCATCATTGTGTAATGTGTGCAGTAAATTGTATAGTGCGGTTACAAACATGAGATTACAGGAGTGGGTAGAAGAAACATAATTACGGGAGAGTACCAAGCTGGGTTTGAGAAAAACTATTATACTGTTGATCATATGTTCACATTGATAGCATTTATACAGAAACAGTTTTATTTAAATCGTAAATCATATGTTGCCTTTACTGATTTTGAGAAGGCTTTTGAATCAGCAAATAGAACTTTATTATGGCCTGTCTTGCTGAAAAACGGTATTCATGGGAAACTTTATAGATGTGTTATAAGTATGTATGAATGTGTGAAAGCAAGAGTGCGATCTGATGCACCTTTAACAGAGTACATTAAATGTACTTCTGGTGTGAAACAGGGCGATGTCTGCAGTCCTGTCTTGTTTTCTCTATTTATAATGAATTGGCACAGGAAATGATACGTCGTGGAAGACACGGTGCACATTTCATAAACGATGCTCTAGAGATTTTCATTCTCCCTTTAGCTGATGATGTGGGTCTTGTTATCAGCAACAGTAGTAGGATTACAAACTCAGTTAAAAACACTTTACAAGGTGTCGCAGCTTCATTACAGTTAAGAGTCAACTTATCAAAAAGCAATATGATTGTGTTTAGGAAGGGTGGGTATCTTGCAGCGAGGGAAAGATGAACATGCAACGGATCTATAATGCCTGTTGTTAATGTATATAAATATCTGGATACCTACTTCTCCACACATTTGACTTTTGCTCTTGCTTGCAAAGATTTAGCAAGTACAGCAAAAAATCCATTATTATGCATTATGAAAATTATCACTGCTAGAGAGAGAGAGAGAGAGAGAGAGAGAGAGAGAGAGAGAGAGAGAGAGAAACAGAGAGAGCCCTGACCGGCTCCTACCCAGAGTTGAGTTTGCTGCGGACTCAGTTGGGAAGACTGGACCACACAGTCGAGTTTTATCCACTTAATGGATGCGTTTCTGAGAGTGTTGCTCAAATTTCCTGACCAACACTGCAGGTGCCTGTATCTCTCGGGCCTGGCTGACGCGGGATATATTATGAAAGGAAGCGTAGAGCCCTGTCATGTAGTCTCAGACCGAGATGGAAATCTTAATCATCCTCTGACCTCATTCTCATTCATCAGCATAAAAAATAAATGTCTCAAATTCTGTGGCCCTTCATGCCTTACTCTTATGGTGACCTCAATTTTGATGTCCTCTCGACGTCTGTGTCTTGGTTTGGTTCCGTCGGGGTCACCGGTATCAGCGAGTCCATGGATGCTGTCGTTGGACGGACGTGGTGTCGCCCTCCGGAGGGAGAACTCACTCGCGCCGGCTCCGCGACTAAGCAATTATTGTGGTTGCCGGTCAGTAAGCAATTATTGTGGTCAGTAGGGGGCTTAGTAAGTGGCGTCCTGCGTATGTTAGATCAGAACAGGCGCCACTGAACACCACCGAAGTGACTCGGCAGCAGTGCAGTGTCTTCTCCGGTGAGTTGCCTCTCGACGACTTGACATTGACATTGCTCCCTGTGGATTGCCGGTGCCGGGGCTGCGGCGGGGCCGACGGGGCTGTGGCTGTGGACGGGGTGTTGGAATGAGCGGCGTGGAATGCACTGCCTCTGAGGTGGCGCAGAGGTTTGGACAGAGAGAGAGAGAGAGAGAGAGAGAGAGAGAGAGAGAGAGACAGACAGACAGACAGACAGACAGACAGACAGACAGACAGACAGACAGACAGACAGATAGAGAGGACATAGATATTGATGCGTGCATGCATGCATGCATGTGTGTGTGTGTGTGTGTGTGTGTGTGTTTATACATACCTATACATTCTTTTCTTTTTTTTTTTGGGGGGGGGGGGGGGGGGGGGGGGGAGGGGGGGCATGGGGCAAAAGCCAGCACTCACGAACAAACAACTCTCCAGACACTCCTCCCTCTTGGACAAACACCTGCGCATCCCCTGCGTGACCAGTATCTCTAATGTCCACCGAGTCAAGGGACTTAACCTGGAACTGCGGGGTGATAATCCCCCTTTGAAAGGGATGGCGGGAGGAGGATACGGGGATGGGAACACTTACCCAGTCTGGCTTCGCGATGAGTGAGCAATTCTTGCCGAGATAAGCGCTCCGGTCTTACTAAGCCCCTTCGCTCCTTCAGTCCCACAACAAAGAACATTTCCAATTAGCGAGCTTGCTCTGTGGATTGCCCAGCGGCGCTTAAGCTTTGAGGAGGTCAGTTTGACGGCTTGGCTACAGAAAAACCAAGACCGTGGTACAGCACATGAGTGTTTCCCCTCTTTGACCTGATTCTCTTCAGCCGATAATGGATGCTGATAAAGCGCTGGTCGCCTGAAAGGGGGAAGCGCAAAGCTGAACACAGACTCAAGTTCTTTCCAACAGTGAGACTGGTGAGAGCATTCGGTGAACTAAGTCCATCCCGCAAGCACGTGAAGTATCTATCAACTAACATGGCCCAAGAGGGATCACAGACCTTCGTCAAAGTCGAGCGTAGACTGCATCCCTCTTTTTCACCGAGGGTCGCGCCAATATGTAAATTTAGAAGAAAATGAAAGTTCCCATATATGGAGGGGAAAAGGGAGTGTGTGTGTGTGTGTGGGGGGGGGGGGGGGGGGGGACAGATATTTTAGCGTTTTTGTTTGATTTTCTTTGAGCAAGTCAGTTCGTAGCATTTTTTTCCCACCAGGGGAAGTAAGAGTCCTATACTTTATTGACAATCGGACATGGAAATGTACGAAACGTCGACGTTAATATTCCATCAGAATATATGACTTCATAGAAACGTATCAGGTCGTGAACAGTAACTTCACGGCGTTCATATTTAGTAGAAAACATTTAAGAATCTTGCCGAATGGATGCTGGGTCGGCCGTTGATCCGGAATCCGCACCACATTTGTATGGATGGATTCGTCAGTGGACCAAATACTATCTTTCTACCAAATCTGATTGAATTCGGCTGTGTATTGTGTCTGTGTCATCTTCCTTATAGAAGACAAACAAACCAGGTCTCGATCTACACCCCAGATCCACATTACATGAAACGGATTTGC
>JADBJO010004731.1:25000-52500 GCA_016801955.1 Conus betulinus
CCAGCACGCCGCTCATTCCGACACCCCGTCCACGTAAATCCATCATCTGCACTTTTTTTTTTTTTTTTTTTTTTTTTTTTTAATATATAATGTCCCTCCTGAGATAAAGACCCTCCATATTCCGACACCCCTCCACAGCCACACCGGATATATCATTGACTTTAATATATAATTTTCCTGAGATAGAGACTCCATATTCCATCGGATTTATCATTGGCTGCAAAAGTGGGTCAAAGTGTCATTCTCACTGGCGATAACTCTATCATTCCTAGAGTCTGATATTTCATTGTCTTCGGCTGTAATTGTATTTTCTATGGGTCAAAAATGTCATTCCTGTTGGCTACAACTCGATCAGTCTTACAGTCTATTACATCATCCACACTGGGTCTTACTCCCTCTTCTGCGCTCTATAATATGTCATCGTCACCAGTAACCATGTCTGTCTTTCGCAGGATCTGATACATCATTCCCAACGGCTCTACATCCGTCTTTCGCACGATCGGTTATTTAATTGTCTTCACCAATCAATTCAATCTTGTGCAGGGCCTGATATATCATTCTCACCAGTTACAGCTGCATTTTCTGCAGTGTCACATAGCTATCACTGCATTTTTTTTGCACAGTCTAAACATAGCTATAACTGCATTTTCTGCACAGTGTCACATAGCTATCACTGCATTTTTTGCGCAGTCTAACATAGCTGTAACTGTATTTTCTTCACAATCTAACATAGCTATAACTGCATTTTCTTCACAATCTAACATAGCTATAACTGCATTTTCTTCACAATCTAACATAGCTATAACTGCATTTTCTGCACAGTCTAACATAGCTATAACTGCATTTTCAGCACAGTCTAACATAGCTATAACTGCATTTTATGCACAGTCAAGCATAGCTATAACTGCATTTTCTGCACAGTCTACATAGCTACAACTGCATTTACTGCACAGTCTAACACAGCTGTGACTGCATTTTCAGCACAGTCTACCATAGCTATGACTGCATTTTCTGCACAGTTAACATAGCTATAACTGCATTTTCAGCACAGTCTACCATAGCTATAACTGCATTTTCTGCACAATTTTCTGCACAGTCTAACATAGCTGTGACTGCATTTTCAGCACAGTCTAACATAGCTATAGCTGCATTTTCAGCACAGTCTAACATAGCTATAGCTGCATTTTCTGCACAGTCTAACATAGCTATAACTGCATTTTCAGCACAGTCTAACATAGTTGTAACTGCATTTTTCTGCACATCTAACATAGCTACAACTGCATTTTCAGCACAGTCTAACATAGCTACAACTGCATTTTCTGGGCAGTCAAACATGGGATTCTGCCCAGCTATACATTCATTCTTTGCACAATCTGACAAATCAGATGATCGTCTGTCTCCAGCCTCAAGTACATTCCTTGTAGGATCGGGCATATCCATTTCTCTCCAGCTGATACTCTATGGGTCTGATATATCGTTGTCGCCGACATGAATTCGTCTTCTAAACAGTCGGATATATCATTCTCGCCGACGTGAATCCGTCTTCTGAACAGTCGGATATATCATTCTCGCCAACGTGAATCCATCTTTTGAACAGTCGGATATATCATTCTCGCCAACGTGAATCGTCTTCTGAACAGTCGGATATATCATTCTCGCCAACGTGAATCCGTCTTCTGAACAGTCGGATATATCATTCTCGCCAACGTGAATCCGTCTTTTGAACAGTCTGATATATCATTCTGACCTTCAATCTTCTACATCTTTTGCAAGAGCTGATATATTATTCTAAAAACAACATTCAGCTCCACCTTAAGGTCTGATCTATTATTCTCACCAGCTGTAAACTTCTTTTAGTCTGACATATCACCCTCACCAGACTCCAACTCCGATTCTCTGATATACGGCACCTTTCGCTAATCCCATCTCACAATCTGATACATCATTGTCACCAGCTGTCATCTCACGGTCTGATATATCATTGTCACCAGCTGTCATCTCCATCTCAGTCTGATATATCATTGTCACCAGCTGTCATCTCACAGTCTGCTATATAATTGTCACCAACTGTCATCTCACAGCCTGATATATAATTGTCACCAACTGTCATCTCACAGCCTGATATATCATTGTCACCAACTGTCATCTCACAGCCTGATATATCATTGTCACTAGCTGTCATCTCACAGCCTGATATATCATTGTCACCAGCTGTCATCTCACAGTCTGCTATATAATTGTCACCAGCTGTCATCTCCATCTCACAGTCTGATATATCATTGTCACCAGCTGTCATCTCACAGTCTGCTATATGATTGTCACCAGCTGTCATCTCCATCTCACAGTCTGATATATCATTTTCACCAGCTGTCATCTCACAGTCTGATATTTCATTGTCACCAGCTGTCATCTCACGGTCTGATATATCATTGTCATTAGCCGTCATCTCACAGTCTGATATATCATTGTCACCAGCTGTCATCTCACAGTTTGATATATCATTGTCACCAGCTGTCATCTCACAGTTTGATATATCATTGTCACCAGCTGTCATCTCACAGTTTGATATATCATTGTCACCAGCTGTCTACTCCTTCTCCCAGTCTGATATATCATTGTCACAACTGTCATCTCACAGTCTGATATATCATTGTCACCAACTGTCATCTCACAGTCTGATATATCATTGTCACCAGCTGTCAACTCCATCTCACAGTCTGATATATCATTGTCACCAACTGTCATCTCACAGTCTGATATATCATTGTCACCAGCTGTCATCTCACAGTCTGATATATCATTGTCACCAACTGTCATCTCACAGTCTGATATATCATTGTCACCAACTGTCATCTCACAGTCTGATATATCATTGTCACCAGCTGTCATCTCACAGTCTGATATATCATTGTCACCAACTGTCAACTCACAGTCTGATATATATATTGTCACCAGCTGTCTACTCCTTCTCACAGTCTGATATATCATTGTCACCAGCTGTCATCTCCATCTCAGAATCTATCATTGTCATCAGCTGTCAACTCCATCTCACAGTCTGATATATCATTGTCACCAGCTGTCATCTCACATCTGATACATCATCATTGTCATCTAGCCATCATCATCTCACAGTCTGATATATCATTGTCACCAGCTGTCATCTCACAGTCTGATATATCATTGTCACCAGCTGTCATCTCACAGTCTGATATATCATTGTCACCAGCTGTCATCTCACAGTCTGGTATATCATTGTCACCAGCTGTCATCTCACATCTCACAGTCTGATATATCATTGTCACCAGCTGTCATCTCACAGTCTGATATATCATTGTCACCAGCTGTCATCTCAGTCTGATATATCATTGTCACCAGCTGTCATCTCACAGTCTGATATATCATTGTCACCAGCTGTCATCTCACAGTCTGATATATCATTGTCACCAGCTGTCATCTCACAGTCTGATCTATCATTGTCGCCAGCTGTCATCTCCATCTCACATTCTGATATATCATTGTCGCCAGCTGTTATCTCACAGTCTGTTCTATCATTGTCGCCAGCTGTCAACTCACAGTCTGATATATCATTGTCACCAGCTGTCTGTCAACTCCATGTCACAATTTAATCTTTCATTGTCACCAGCAGCAACCAACCCCATCCGACAGTCCTCAACAGCTAGTATTGCCATCTAATAGTCTGATTCATCATTCTCTTCAGCTGTCGGCTCCATCTCACAGTCCTCAACAGCTAGTATTGCCTACAAATAGTCTGATTCATCATTCTCTTCAGCTGTTCACCTCATCTCAGTCTGACATATCATTCTCCAAGCTATCGACACCACCTCAAAGTCTGATGTATCATTATGAACAGCTGTAGCATGTCAGTTCACAGTCTGATCTATCATTCTCACCAGCTGTCATCTCCGTCTTACAGTCTAATAGAATTTGTGCTCACACAGGCTATACAAGCCAACGGTACCAGCAAACGGAAATCATTACCCCAAGCAAAAGGACTATGGCCTACATTCATAGCCGCAAAAACTATAGAAAGTAACAGGGTTTACGTTCATAACCGCAAACGTGATACAAATCCAAAGATCATGGTATGTTTTCATACTCACAAAATTGGCGCGAAACAGCAGCACCTACAATCTCAGTCACAAAGAATACACAAAGGAACAGGACCTACAATGACAGCTACACAAAAACTATACAAAGCTATAGAACCAGATGGTTACATTCGTGGCTATAAGGCTACACAAAGTAACAAGACCAAGGATATACATTCACAGCCGTTTGAAATACGCAAAGCAGTAGAACCAGGAATCTATATTCATACTCTCACTGGCTACACGAACCAATAGAACCAGGGATGTACATTCATCGCCACAAAGACTATAGGAAGCAGAAAGAACAGAACCAAAGACTACATTCATAGCCATTATGGCTGTACAGAGCAACAGGACCAAGGATCTTCATTTATATCGGCAAAGGCTATACAAATCATTAGGACCGAGGATTTATATTCACAGCCACAGAACCAGGGACCTACTGTCATACCCACAAAGGCTATACAAAGCAACAGAACTAAGAATCTGTATTCACAGTCACAAAGCCTATATACAGCAACAGGACCAAGGATCTTCATTTGTAATACCAAAGGCTATACAATTCATTATGACCGGGGATCTATATTCACAGCCACAAATGCTGTACATAGCGATGGAAGCCAGGACCTACTGTCATAGCCACAAAGGCTATACAGAGCAACAAAACAAAGAATCTATATTCACAGTCACTAAGCCTATATAAAGCAACAGGACCACGGATTTACATTCATAGGCACAAAGGCTACACAAAGCAACAGAACTACTAACAATCTACATTCATAGCCACAATGGCCATAAAAGCAACAGGACCAAAGATCTACATTCATAGTCACAAAGGGTATGCAAAATGATAGAACCAAAGGCTCACATCCATGGCCACAAAGGCTATAGAACGCAACAGAAGCAAGGATCTATACTCATAGCCACAGGGGCTATACAAAGCAACAGGACCATGCATTTACACTCACAGCCACAAAGGTTGTACAAAACCATAGAACCAGGGACCAACAGTCACAGCCACAAAGACTGTACAAAGCAATAGAACCAGGGACCAACAGTCATAGCCACAAAGGTTGTACAAAGCCACAGAACCAGGGACCAACATTCACAGCCACAAAGGCTGTACAAAGCCATAGAACCAATGACCAACAGTCACAGCCACAAAGGCTGCACAAAGCCATAGAACCAGGGACCAACAGTCACAGCCACAAAGGCTGTACAAAGCAATAGAACCAAGGACTAACAGTCACAGCCACAGAGGCTGTACAAAGCCATAGAACCAAGGACCAAAAGTCACAGCCACAAAGGCTGTACAAAGCCATAGAACCAGGGATCAAAAGTCACAGCCACAAAGACTGTACAAAGCAATAGAACCAGGGACCAACAGTCACGACCATAAAGGCTGTACAAAGCCATAGAACCAATGACCAACAGTCACCAGCCACAAAGGCTGTACAGAGCCATAGACCAGGGACCAACATTCACAGCCACAAAGGCTGTACAAAGCCATAAAACCAGGGACCAATAGTCACAGCCACAAAGGCTGTACAAAGCCATAGAACCAGGGACCAACAGTCACAGCCACAAAGGCTTACAAAGCCAGAGAACCAGGGACCAACATTCACAGCCACGAAGGCTGTACAAAGCAATAGAATCAAGGACCAACAGTCACAGCCACAAAGGCTGTACAAAGCCATAGAACCAGGGACCAACAGTCACAGCCACAAAAGCTGTACAAAGCAATAGAACTAAGAATCTATATTGATAGTCACTAATGCTACACAAAGCAACAGGACCATGGATCTTCATTCGTAGCCACAAAGGCTATACAAAGCAACAGAACCAGAGACTTCTATTCATAACTACAACATTACTTATAACCACAAATGCGTTTATCACCACAAATAGTTTCATTAACTACAAATAACACCAGAAACCTACATTCATGACCACTAGCCACAAAGGTTAGACGAACCAACGAGCTATGGATACAACCATATCCGCTGTGAGTACACTGAGCAAGGAAGTATTGAGCAGCATTCATAACCACAATGGCTATACTACGCAAAAAAGACCATGAACCTGCAGTCACGGCAGCAGCTATACATAAAACAACAGGACGAGGAATGTTCATAGCAACAAGGGCTAGACGAAGCGACAGACTATGGACCTACATTCAAAATCACAAAAAAAGCTTTTTCTTTCAAACAACGGGTCCAGGAACCTAGACTCATGGCCAGCATAGCTGTTGAGCGACAAGACCAAAGAACATGAATTTAAAACCATAATGAAAACAACTAACCTCCCCGTCCTCCACCCCACCCCCCCCCACCCCACCCACACCTACACAAATCAAACGTAAAACATCACCCTGACCATCTTCCCATACCTCTTGATCATTACACACAAAAGTGTCAAATAGGTATCACGTCACTTCCTGCTCTCCACGCTGGCCTCACTTTCGATTTCTTCGCCATGTCCATGCTCGTGTGAGTTCGGAGTCAACGTCGCTGGTATCGGTGGCAACTGTCGTCGAACGAACGCGGTGCCACCGTTTGGAGGTGAGGCGGTGGGGGCAGGCAGTGGGAGTTGGGGGGGGGGGGGGGGGGGGTCGCTCACTCATGCTTACTACAGAACTCAGCCATCATTGTCGTCAGTGGAGAAGGCTTGGCGGGTGGTGTCTTGTGCATGTTTGAAATAAAAAAAAAATGGCACCACTGAACGCCACTGACCTGTGACCCGTCAGCGGTGCCGGGTCTCCCCTGAAGCGTTGCCTCGTGGTGGCGTGATACTGACTGATTCCTGCGGATTGCCTCTGCTGTTTCTGCTACAGAGCCAAGCTAAGTGTGGCTGTGAAAAGGAGAGACGGAAGGAGAGTGGGAGAGAGATATGCCACTGAGAGAGTACTGAGATGAGACAGCGGTTTCAGAAGAAGAAAAACAAAATCATCAACACCATTATTGTATAATGTAACAACACCGTCAATTGCCAGCCTCTACAAATGAAATGAATTCAAATCTTAAAAAAAAACTAGATAACAAAATTACTAGAAAAGAGAGAGAGAGAGAGAGAGAGAGAGAGAGAGAGAGAGAGAGAGCGTGGAAAGCAACTCTAGCAAAGGAGGTCAGGACGAGACTCGCTCCTTTAAGGTCGTCTGCTTAACGTCATTATGGATGGCAGGCGTGCAGACTTCTCCGTGACGATCAGCCTCTCCACACTGCTGGCATCTAGCCTTTTCTGGGAATGTCAGAAATGGTCATCCCCGACTGATTTTGAACGGAAAATCTACGCTTTTTGCAGAAAGAATACTTTCGATGAGTTCACACTTATGGCTATCGTCAGCCGCCTAGCTGGCCTGCTAAGGGCTTGCGTGTTGTCATTCATTTCTGTCCTAAACCATTCTATTGGGTTCCATGATAAGTCCCGGGGGCAAAACCAAATAATGGATGGGGAACACAGCGGATCGGGCAGGTTATAATAGCGCTATCTTGATACCCACGGCTAATGGAGGAGTGTGGTGGAGATCCCTGACTTCACAAGGCTCTGTCGGTCAAGAGACACCAACAACAAACACATCACCACAATCTAAACAGAATAAAACTCGAGGGGAACGACCTGATCTAACGTGTGAGACAGGACATGAACGAAAACGAAAAGAACATTGTTCCACCAAGAGATGTCATTGTTGGTATGGGCTAAAAGTGTGCAATTTATCATTTCTCATTATTCTCTTTTATTGGTTATCTGTCTGTTGGGGGATTTGTGGTTTTGTTTTGAACTGTTTGTCGTTGAAGGAAGAAATACGAAATGTCGATGCTTCCATCACAAGGAAGGTTTAACATTCTATGACGATGCATTACTTCATAGATGAGTATGCTTCTGTAACAGTAATTTCGAACTGTTCGTGTTCAGTGGAATATTTGGAACATTTGGGAACAGGTTCTTTTTTTTTTTTCAGAACGGATCATGCAAATTAATGTTTAGATTAACATCCTGAATCCGACAACAAATTTCGTGGATTTGTCCTGGGATTGAGTCGAATGTCCCACCAAATTTTGCTGACATCGATAGAACAGTTTCTACGTAATCAAATTAGTGAAAATCTTTAGGAAAAAAAAAAAAAAAAAAAAAAAAAAAAACGGGTGCGCACCTTGATTTATGTACGTATCGCGAATCAGCGACAAGGACTGATGAATTCGTCTCTGGATCCCCATTTCGTCTTTTTTCCACCAAATGTTACAACGGGTTTTTAGTCATTTTGAGAAAATTTTGCCGACAGGCAAACACATAAGCAAAGCACGGATGAAAACATAAATCTCGTTGGTAGAGAACAAAAAAAAAAAAACCCAAACCCCTAGGTCGAAGCGGGTATTCTGCTGGAAGTAAATGCGAAGAGGCGCTGCCTAAATTCTTTGTGGACTCCACAGCAGATGAAGACGATGATGCTCGAATTGACCACCTCAAAGGACAGAAAAACAAAGCCGATGATATCGCTCCGGTGTTTGGGCTGTATATCTGTGAGCCAGGACGCGCTATAATGAATGATGATAAGTGCTGTGAAGGGAAAACTAAGCACCATGGACACCGAGGAGTAGACCAGTACTAACTTGGCTGATCTAAGTCTTGCAACGATGTGGTCGCTGATCGTGTCCACTCCGGCGCCACGCATTTTGCGTGTGTGTGCTACCAGTGAGACTAAAAGCGACACGTTGGACAGGACAACTAATGCGTTTGGAACATGATCATAAACAATGCGAGCAACGATAAAAACACTGGAGGCCTGATCAGTTACATAAAGAAAGCCCATGCCAGCCTCGATAATGGTCGAGTTGATTTGGTCTGTGAGAGGTTGGTGGTAGTAAACCCGTGCAAAAATGGAAAACCCAAAGACAAAAACCGAGGAGATTCCGTGACTAACTTGGGGTGGCGAAGAGGACTCTTGGCGTGATTGCTAAATGGAAACACGATGCCTAAACATCGATCGAAGCTCATGAAGAAAGTGACGATGGCAGAAAGATGTCGGACTCCAATGATAACGATCAGGACAAAGTACTGACGGTAATAGAAGAACGGCAAAGCAGGCAACTTGAAGTGACTGTAGATAGAGACGACCACGAACAAAAGGAGAATAGTGAGAAGAGTGACAGTGCTCAGTATCATGAGAAGGATCATGTACGTGTTGGTGACGGAGGGTTTCATGGACCTGTATACGTGTATTGAAGGAATGTTCAGTATGACGGCCACGGCGCTGATCACGGACATACTGATGCGATACGCATATTTCAGTGTGCTTGCAGCTCCATCATCAACATCAAGGCCTGAGCTGTCTTCTGGGCCAGCGGAGGAGACCGGATTTGCAAACTGCAGATTTTCAGTAGTCTGAGCCGAATCTAGGTGAACGGGTGCCGTGTCGCGTGAGCTGTCCGCGTGAGCGTTTGAGGGGGTCAAAACAGAATCGTCAACACTCGCGTTTCGCGTTTCGCAGGAAACTGAGGGTGTTGCTGAGGTCAGGGAAGCGGTCGTTTCCGGGTCACTGCGAACGATGTGCAGGTCATCAGTGGTGTGTCTCGGGACATCGGGAACTCGATCAGAAGAAAGATTATGAGTCAGTACTCTTGTCCATGGAGACATGGCGGTCCATTCTTCCAACAGACCATCTCTTTCCCTAGCGGAGGTATCAGATGCGTGCTCAGCCGGTGCAGTTGTCAGCCGATGATCATCCGAGGCCATGAAAGCTTCTGTCTGCCTCAACGCTCCACCTCCCCTGTCCAACAGTGAATTCGTCTCCCCTGGTGCGTGGGTAATCAAACCGTTGACGCTGAAGGTGACATTCCAATCAGGTTCAAACTGACATCTCTCAGTTGTGTCGTTACTTATCTCACCGCCAAGCGCTTTTGGGAACGACGTGGCATTCTCGCACGTGTTGAAGGACTTCCAAGGTCTTTCCAGGCGGCTGCTGGTGTTCTGTTTTGAGCTTCGTGGTCGCGCTGTGCGCAAATGTCCCGGTGGGACGAGTGGGGACAGGTGGCGGTGTGGTGCCATTGTGGACATGAACAGGAGAAGACAACGTGGTTGGTGGGTGGGCATCTTCCTCCATCAATGTACTCAGCACGCTGGTCAAGTCGTTGGGGTGAGATTCAGTCACCCATCTGCAATATGAATAGATTAATGGATGATGATAACGATACTGATGAGAATGATTAATCTCAGCATTTTTGTATTCATAATTCGTTCATATTGTACTATATTCTGTTCCATATTTTTTTTTATACCATTGAGTCATCGTGAGATTTTTTTTTTATTAAAAAAAAAAAAAGAGAAAGGGGGTGCAAAACTAATGTTTCCAGCCGTCTTTGTATTGATGACTGTATCTGTTGTGTCTCAGTGGCTCCAAGACGTTTCTGCCATTTGAATAACTGCTGAAGAGGAGCTCAAGCTTCGAAACACGTGACCGGGGCCAGGTCAAACCCATGGTTCCCTTCAGAATGAGACAAGTCAAGCGCCCATGCTTTTTTTCCGCTCATAGGGGTACTTTGTGGTACCACAAAAATCTAGCACTAACGGAAATCTGATATGTTCAATCGACTATGAAAGCCAAAATAAGTAGGATCTGTTTCGTCCTTTCTCTCTTTGACCTTGTTTCCATCACTTTCCCAAGTCCTTCAAGAGCAAAAGATGGATGCCCTACTCTTTACTTCCTGTCGAAGAATTATTCAATCGATCGTATGTTATAATGATGTTATATTGTATTTCATTATCTCTATTGTGTTACATCATATCACATTATATGACATGATATCACACTGTTTTTGTATCGATTCTATTACATCATAGTACGTCATACAATACCATATCACATTGCATTGCATTGTTTTATAGTGTACCGTACTGCAGTGCGTTGTATCGTATCGTATCGTATTGTATTGTATTGTATGTGTGTATTGTATTGTTGTATTGTATTACATGATGTGATGTGATGTTACGTGATGTGATGTGATGTGATATAATTATACTATATTATTATGACATTTGCTTCATTAATATATTCATAGTCTCTTAATCAATATTGATGATTCAAGATTTTGCATAAATTTGAGCATTATTATCGTATGATTTCAATTCTGAATAACCTGAAGAAAAGTTTTTAGAGAGAGAGAGAGAGAGAGAGAGAGAGAGAGAGAGAGACGGGGGAGGGAGGGAGGAAGAGAGAGAGAGAGAGAGAGAGAAGAAGGGAAGGAGGGATGGAGGGAGGGGGTGGGGTGGAGGTAATTAGGGAGAGATAAACAGTGTGAAAGAGTCAAAACAAAATATCAAAAATGAATAAAACAAACCCACCAACAACAACAAAACAGACAAGTAGATTCATAACAAAAAAAGTGAAAGAAGAAGAAAAAACAACACCATTAGCAGAAAAATACAATATGTGGGATAAACAGGGAAAGACAAAAGATGTGATAAGAAGAAACTAGGAATGTTTTATAACAAAATTTCCTCGCTATTTACTGCAATCAGGTCTCGCCAGTTGAAACAAAAGTCAAAGGAAACAAAATGTAATAAATGTGTAAAGAAAGAACGCAGTAAATGACTGAGTAACATGTGAATAAATAGATAGATAGACAGATAGATAGGTAGATAGACAGGGCAGATAGATAGATAGATAGATAGATAGACAGATAGATAGATAGATAGACAGATAGATAGACAGACAGATAGAGAGATAATTAGATAGATTAATGAATTTAAAAATTGAAAATAAATGAACGAACAAGTAGATAGACAAATAAATGAGTAATGAATAAATATATTAATAAATTGTAAACCCACTCCATTCCCCCCCCCCCCCTCCCCCCCCCCCCCCCCCCCCCCCCACACACACACACACACACACACACGCACACACTCACACACACACACACAGAACAGACATTATCAACCGAAGAATCTTCTTCATCTTCTCCTTCCCACCACCCCCCATCCCCTACTTCCCATCCCCTCACCCAAAATTGACACCCTCTACCCCTTTTGCTACCCCTTTTGCACCCCTTTCTTTACTCTCACCCCACCTCTTCACCCCCTTCAGTTCCAGACTCACCTGTGAAAGCCAGCAGCCCAGGTGAAAAACAGAGACACATCACATCCACCCTTCAGTTCCAGACCCACCTGTGAAAGCCAGCGGCCCAGGTGAAACAGAGACATATCCAAACACATCCACCCTTCAGTTTCCAGACCACCTGTGAAAGCCAGCGGCCCAGGTGAAACAGAGACATATCCAAACACATCCACCCTTCAGTTCCAGACTCACCTGTGAAAGCCAGCGACCCAGGTGAAACAGAGACACATCCAAACACCCAACACTGGACGGACAAAGCCAGTTGACCGCATCTTCCGCCCTGAAGGCAAAGATCTGTCTGCGTCTGGTCAGAAACAGCTTGTGACGCTGTCATCTTGCTGACATACGTATATATACGTACCCTTACTATCGATTGAGAGACTCCAGGAGAGGTGGGAGACAGGGGGCGGGGGACGGGGGTGAAGTTGGAAGTGAGGGGGTGGGTGGGGTGATGGGGAGGAGGGGATTAGAAACACATTGAGATGGGGAGTGGGGATCTGAAGGGGGGGGGGGGGGGGGAGGGAGGGACCGGTTCGGAAGGAGGGGATGGGTTGAGGGGGCAGAGGGTGGGGAGAGGGCGGGGGGGGGGGGGGGGGGGGGGGGGGGAAGGGGGCCTTTACCTGGACTTGAGAAGAGTTGAAGAAGAGAGAGAGAGCTGGAAAAATTGCCCGGAATTAACATACTGGGAAACGCTGGGAGGGTGGCGAGTGTGGGGGTGAGTGAGTGAGTGGGCGGGTGGGACTGGGAGTGAGGCTGCACAGGTGGGTGGGGGGGCGGAGAGAAGGAAACAAAACAAAACAGAATCCTAACGAGTGATTTATTGCCATAGCAACCATTATAAAGAGAAATTCCATGACAACCTGACTGAGGCACCCGTCTTTAAAGTCGGCTGGCGTGCTTCCTAAATGTTTGACAACGAAGAAAAGGAGCCTTTGTGGTCAAACTTTCAGCAGGTCACTCCCGACAAGAAAAAGGACTGGTTGCAGGGACTGAGTACGAAACAAAATAATGAGAGAGAGAGAGAGAGAGAGAGAGGGGGGGGGGGGGGGGGGGGGGGGGGGGGGGGGGGGGGGGGGCTGGACGGGAAAGTGGTTCTGATTGAGTACGCATTACGAAAGAGAAGTTCGTCAAATGTGTGTTTCCCTCAGACGTTGGAAACAATAGCCACAAAAAAAAAAAAAAAAGCACAAAACAGTATTCCTCAGAGAGCAGTCAGCACGTTGATTTTTATAGGAATGGCCATTTTAACAAACTGACTGTCGTCTGCGAGTATTGTGTCTTTGTCGTCGTCGTCGTCGTCGTCGTCGTCGTCGTCGTTGTTTGTTGTTGTGTGTTGTTGTTCTTCTTCTTCTTCTTCTCCTCCTCCTCCTCTTCTTCTTCTTCTTCTTCCACCTCCCTACTTCTTCTTCTGCTTTCTCTTCTTCTTCTTCCTCCTCCTCCTCCTCTCCTCTCTTCTCTTCCTCTTCTACTCTTCTTCTTCTTCCTTCCTCCTCCTTTTTTCCTCTTCTTCCTCTTCCTCTTCTACTTCTTTTTTCTCTTCTTCTTCTCTTCCTCTTCCTCCTCCTCCTCTTCTTCTTCTTCTTCCTTTTTCCTGTCTCACCTGTCGTGCCATCTCAGTGCCACTGCCCCCACGCCGCTCATTCCGGCCCGCCGTCCACAGCCACAGCCCCGGCGCCGGCAATCCACAGGGAGCACCCCGGGTCGCGTCGTGAGGGAACTCACCAGAGGAGACACTGCACTGCCGCCGACTCTCTTCGGTGGCGTTCTGTGGGAGCCTGTTCAGTGGTTCCAGCATATACAGGGCCACCACTTACTAAGCTCCCTACTGACAACAATATTATTGCTTTCAGGCGCGAAGCCGGCGTGAGTGAGCTCTCCTTCCGGAGGGTGCCACCATGTTCTTCCAGCGAGTGTCCCCATGAATTTTTGCTGATACCGGTGACCCCCCCCCCCGTCCCCCCCCCCCCCCCCCCCCCCCCCCCCCGACAGACCCCAAACCAAAGTCACAGACATAGAGAGTCAACCGACACTGAGGTCACCTTGATATCAAGGGCTAACACGACATAAAGGTCACAAAAATGTCGGCGTGTCAAGTGTTGGCAGAGAGAGAGAGAGAGAAAAAACAAAACAGACCTCGTCTTATTTTTATGTTGAAAGCCAGCCAGGGTTTGAACTTTCAACGTCTGACTACGAACACTCGATGCTGAAACAATCGAGCCCAAACCAAGTACCTAAGTGATACCTGTCACATTGCTAGGAGACTGTGAATGTCTGAACGCATATCGGGGGCGGTGACACGTGTTCACTGAATCTGTCGATGCCGGCTGGAAGTCGGGTACCTGAGAATGGTCTGGTCATGATAATGAGGTGATCATTGCGGTACCTGCTGGGCACGGGACAGATCTGGGCTGAGGTCGATGCACGCAGGTTCGTCCGCGATCCGTCTTCATGTGCACGTGCGAACATACACGCACGAACACACACACACACACACACACACACACACACCTCTGCGTATCTATGAATCTATCTATCTATCTATCCACACACACACACACACACACACACACACACACATCTCTATGTATCTATGAATCTATCTATCTACACACACACACGCACACACACGCGCGCGCGCGCGCGCATCTCTGTCTATCTATCTGTTTGTCTGTCTGTTAATCTATCCACACTCACACACACAAAACACACACACACGCGCGCACACGCGCGCGCGAGCGCGCGCACACACACACACACACACACACACACACAGCTTGGTATATATATAGAATATATATATATATATATATATATATATATATATATGAATACCACTAACATGCCTGGTAAAATTTTAAAAGCGCTCAACCCCTTGGGGTGCAACATCTGTTTAAAAACAGAGTATTAAAAGGAACTCTAAAACTCTACAAATTTGTTTCGAGCACACAGCTCTCTTCAGGATGATTTGGGGTCGCCTACCGCGCTGTTATATAAGCTGTAGGTCCCAATGTCACTGTTTGCACGTGCGGACTGGCTGCACATGCTGTTTGGGTTTCAGGTTGTTTACTGTTCAGGGTGTGTTTGCTGACAATGATTTCTTTTGTGCCTGCAGTTGTTTACTATTTCTACTTTAGTATTTAGAGTTGCTAGGTGTGGTTTACATAGTATTAACATTTTTCTGTTGAACATAGGTTGCATCTTTTTGAAATATTATTGTACGGCGATGCCCTTTTTATGATTTCCCAAGATATATTGTAGTTTTTTTTTTTTATCTTTAAGTCTCCAAATGTATTTGCTCAGTTCTGTTTGGTTTTTGTATTTTTCTTTATTGAATGAGTTTATGGTTTGCGTATCTAGTTTTGAAGTGGTTTTCAGTAATCCCTATATATGTTTCTTTTTCATTTTCTGATGTCACAGTGGCTTGGTATACAATGTTGTTATAGAGGCATTTGTTGTATAAGGGACACTGTTTTTTTTTAGTGCAGTTGCAAGATGTCCTTTCTTTCCCCCCTCTTTTCTGTGTTGCTTTTCGTTTTGTTGGATGAATCAATTATATTTTTAAGGTTAGGCATACATGAATATGATAGTTTGATGGTGTTCTTGTTGAATATTTTGGACAGTTTGTGTTCTTGTGGGAATGATGTCGTCGTCACAAATTAAAAAAAATTCTTTCCTATGTTTGTTTTTACTCTTCCATCGTATGGAGGGTTATACCATGTGATTTTCCTTTTCCTGTTTTTCTTGTTTTTGTTCATGTTGTTATCTGGGCTGTATTGTAGTTTGTAGCTGTAACCACTTTTTTACAATGCTTCTTGGTATTCTGCTGCTGCGTTGTTTGATACTCTTTCGTTACATGACAGATTAGATAATCTCTTGTTTATGCCTTTGGGTATAGTTTTTAGTATGGATGGTGGGTGGTTACTTTTGATGTGTACGTAAATGGGTGTGTCATTAGATTTCTTATATGGTTTATATATGTGGTTGTTGAGGTCAAGCAACTAGTTCACTACCTTTTTGTTTTGCTTCGATGGTGATTTTTAGGTTTTGGTTTTGGAAGATTTTGCACAGTTCTTTTTTCTTGTTTTCGATGGTTCTTGGATTGTTGTTTAGCGCAGCGAGGCCGTCGTCTCTGTATAGTCCGACATGCTTTCAGAGTTGTTTCTGGATGTTGGATAGCATGAACAGTCCGACCAGTTCGCATGTTGCGGCACCATCGTACGATCCCATGGTCACATCAAATGTTGAGTTTTTATTCGTTTTCTTGATCCAGGTTTCATTTCTGCTATGGAGTAAAGTTTTCTTGGTGTGAAGAATGATTTCCATTTCTGACCCTGTTATGTCTGTGTGCTTATTAGCAAATTCCAGAGCTTTAATGAGTAGCTCTTCATCTATGGATGGGTAGAAGTCTACTATGTCGAATGCGATAAATACTGTATTCTTCTGTTTGTTAGGATCTTTGAAACATTGGATAACTTCATATGTGTTCTTCCACAGGTTGCGTTCAGTGTTTGATTTTACGTTTTTTTTATGACTTTTTCTCAAATTTTCTGACTTATTTTACCCAGTTCAGATTTAGATGAGATGTTTCTTAGTCTACATGTCGGGTTATTGTGTAGATTAGGCTTATGGTCTTTAAGGGTTATGAAGGCTTCTTTTATTGCTGTTGTTTTCCACCCTATCACTTAGATCCATGAACGCCCCCTTTGTCTCTAATGAATCCCCCTCACTTCACCTGAATGCCCTTCGTGTCTCTAATGATCCCCCGCACTTCACCTGAACACCCCTCTTGTCTCTAATGAATCCCCCGCACTTCACCTGAACGCCCCTCTTGTCTCTAATGAATCCCCCGCACTTCACCTGAACACCCCTCTTGTCTCTAATGAATCCCCCGCACTTCACCTGAACACCCCTCTCGTCTCTAATGAATCCCCCGCACTTCACCTGAACATCCCTTTTGTCTCTAATTAATCCCCCGCACTTCACCTGAACACCCCTTTTGTCTCTAATGAATCCCACGCACTTCACCTGAACACCCCCTTTTGTCTCTAATGAATCCCACGCACTTCACCTGAACGCCCTTCATGTCTCTAATGAATCCCACGCACTTCATCTGAACGCCATTCGTGTCTCTAATGAATCCCCCGCACTTCACCTGAACGCCCCTCTTGTCTCTAATGAATCACCCGCACTTCACCTGAACGCGCCTCTTGTCTCTAATGAATCCCCGCACTTCACCTGAACACCCCTCTTGTCTCTATGAATCCCCCGCGCTTCACCTGAACACCCCTCTTGTCTCTAATGAATCACCCGCACTTCACCTGAACGCGCCTCTTGTCTCTAATGAATCCCACGCGCACTTCACCTGAACACCTCTCCTGTCTCTAATGAATCCCACGCACTTCACCTGAACGCCCCTCTTGTCCCTAATGAATCCCCCGCACTTCACCTGAACACCCCTCTTGTCTCTAATGAATCCTCCACACTTCACCTGAACACCCTTCTTGTCTCTAATTAACCCCTCGCACTTCACCTGAACGCGCCTCTTTGTCTCTAATGAATCCCCTGCACTTCACCTGAACACTCCTCTTGTCTCTAATGAATCCCCCGCACTTCACCTGAACACCCCTCTTGTCTCTAATGAATCCCCCCGCACATCGTCTGAACGCCCCTCTTGTCTCTAATGAATCCCCCGCACTTCACCTCCATACCCCTCTTAGAATCTCTTGATAGATCTCTGCACTGTCCACCCTATATACCCCTCTTGTATTTGAGATATTCCCACGCCCCTCACCCCTGTGCCTCTCTTGTGTCTGACGGATCTGCATATGCTTTGTGCTCTTCTTGTCTGTGTGGAGCCTATCACTATTCGTATCCCACCCACCCACGCACCCGCCCCCCCGCCTCTCTTCACTCAGACGGATCTCCTTCATTCTTCATCCCCATACCCTGTTGACTCGGGCATATTCTTAAGAGCATTTTACCCCAATGCCCCTCCTGTGTGTGATGGATCATCTCATTCTTCATCGTCACACCCCGAATCACCCCATTCTTCACTCTCAGCCCCCCCCTCTTTCTCTGACGGATCTCAATTTTCAGTCCTACGCCCCTCTTGTATGTGAGGGTACATCTCGATAGATCCCCGTCTCGGTAGACCCCCATCTCAGTAGATCCCCGTCTCAAGATCCCCCCCACTACATGTGGAACGAATTTCCGTCTCGATAGATCCCCGTCTCGGTAGATCCCCATCTTGATAGATCCCCGTCTCGGTAGATCCAAAACAGTAACGGGGATCCGTCGAGATGGAAATCTATCGAGACGGGGATCTATCAAGACGGGGATCCATCGAGACGGGGATCTATCGAGATGGGATCCATTGAGACTGGGGTCTATCGAGACGGGGATCTATCCAGTGCCCCTCTTGTAATGGGACGGTCCTGTCACTCCAAATCCATACACCCGTCTTGTCTCTGATTTCACCCTCACTTTTTTATCCCCAACGTCCCTCTTTAATTCGTCTTCACTTTCTAAACAGTTCTTAATGCCTTTACACGAGAGAATGAAACAGTCGAGAATGGATATCTTACCTTGGCATAAGGATTCGAAGAAGATTCAAGAACATGTCATATGAACGAAAACAAATAACAACATCCACGGAAAAAAAATAGCAAAAAGTAGTAGGAAAAAACGCAAATAATAGACAAAAAACGCAATAAATTGTTTATCCATTCTGCACTGGGAACGACGGCTTGTTATCTTACTATTCAACATTAAATGGGGACATGTTCTTTATCATTATGGCATGATGTTGATCGATGTGAGGAGCACCACCTGCCTCACATCATCTCCTTACTTTTTACATTCTCATCCCCTACCCCTCAAACGCAAATAATGACCTATCCTTCCGCTTGCTTTCTGACCTTCTCGCCTTCCAGCGAGTTAACCTGTTCTTCGGCTGGGTGGTTTGTGGACTTTCACGTTTGAAGTGTGGGTCAGTCACGATTGCTTTTTCTTATTTTAAGGCATTGCCATCTACTATGGGAAGAAAACAGAACGAGTGAACAAAGAAGAAGGACAGAAAGAAAGGAAGATGGTACTCATAACTTTTTTGTTTGTATCGTTTATTGCCCTTATGTTTGCTCCGAGTCTGTTGTCATCAATGTTGTTTTCATTCGTCTGTTGCTTTTATTATTGTCTTTATTTAGTGCACAACATGAAAAACACACAAACTCTTTAGACATGTTTTTTTTTTTTTTTCGACTCTCTCTCTCCTCTCCACTCTCTCTCTCTCTCTATAGAGAGATAGCGAGAAAGAGAGAGAGAGAGCGGGAGGGGAGGGGCAGAGAGAAAGAGAGACGGAGAGAGTCAGAAAAATGTCCTCTCATAGAGAGAGAGAGAGAGAGAGAGAGAGAGAGAGAGAGAGAGAGAGAGAGACAGACGCTTCAGAAGACGCTTCAGAATCGTGTTTTTTTTTTTTTTTTTTTTTGACAATGTCAAACTACAGTCTTCATGTCAAGAGGGGGGGGGGGGGGGGGGCGTCATTAATGCAGCGTCACAAACATGATTCCCGGTGTTGATCTGTCTGGGAATAATAATATTAACGACAAACAAAGATGACCAAACGTGGGCCTAAATGACCAGCTATAATATACGGAGAATCAAAGCACTGTCTCACGGGGAACAGCAACAGACATTTTTTTCTCTCTGATATCATATAACATTCAGCAATATATTTAGCAAACAGACGAACGTAGTATATTTCCATCATCAGAAGATAATAGTTCATTCAAAGTATATATATGGTCTTTTTGGCATCAAATTAAACGGTTTTGATTTTTTTTTTTTCCTTTTATCTTCATATGCCTTACATTGAAATAAAAAAGTGCTCTTCATCTTTCTTACTGTTATCTGGACACAACACACAAACAAACATCATCAACAGAAACTTCATTGCAAAAAACCATTTCTCATTTGCTTTAAAACCAGGGTCCAACTTCTAAATCTGGCCAATATGCTTCTATGCCATTTATTAGTAACAGATTTCAAAAACATTTCCGGCTGAAGAATACTTTTAAAGGAATAAAACCATGATACTTGTCATTTTCTTCCATTTTTGAATGCCAATTCTGTTTGTAGCAGGCTATCAAGCGATCCTTAAATTCTGACATAAATGCCCTTTCGTTCCCTACCTCTTTGCTAAGCCACACAATACCAACCCATTAATAGTTAACACATGTTTTACTTTACTAACCCAGTTGCAGTGTCCACTTTCCATTTGTAAATATAGCCTATCATATGCTTGTCTACATAGCCTTGATGTTGGAAGTTGTGTCAATTTTAACCAATACTTAATAGATTTTGAAAACGTTTGAATAAATAAAGGATATCTTCCAGAATCACCATAAGCCATTGTGTTTGATGAATGCAGTGGAATGTTCATGAATCTTTTAATAGCCAGTAGTATGTACCTTCTCCATTTCCAAATTTTCTTCTAATCCCCAAAACTTCTGCAGCATAAGTCAGCATAGGCGCTATTTGTGAGTCAAATAACTTCCAGAACAAAGAAGGGTCAATGCTATTAAGTCTTTTCATGCATCTTAGAATTTCTACAACCCCCTTCTTACCCTTTCTGCCGATTTCACGCCACCCTGCATTTAGACTTAAACGAGTTGTAAATAACATCCCCAAATATTTGTAACTATTGGTTACTTTTACTTCCACATCTCCATACCACCACTTTTCATGCTGGGATAAATAACCACCCATACGAAAGACACTAATGTTTGTTTTCCTCTAGATCAACACTTAACTGAAGTCTATCTGCTTCATTTTTTAAAAACATTTATTTGATTTTGCAACCCAACAACAGTACTAGAGAACAAGATTACATCATCTGCAAATAAAAGCAAAAAGTTCAACAGCACCTGCAATCAACTGTATACCATGTTTGCCTTTATGTGACATTTCTAAAGCTATCTCATTTATAAAAAATGCAAACATTTGAGGGCTCAATAGACAACCTTGCTTCACTTCTCTAGGACAATTGAATAAGTCACTGTACAATCCTTTCTCACGAACACATGCTAAAACTGAATTATATACACCATGAAGAGCATAGTACAATTTTCCTTTAACCCCTGTTTTTTCTAAGAACTTACCACAACACATTTCTATTAACAATCAAAAGCCTTTTTAAAATCAACAAAAGCAACATACAGTTTAGTATTTTTCTTTAGGCACTTTTGGACTAAAGCATATAATGTAAAAATATGATCAACTGTACTATACCCTGACCTGAACCCCGCCTGCTCTTCCCCCATTTTCCTCTCCTTTTCAGCTCACTGTGTCAAACTTCTATTCAAAACATGAGTATATACTTTACTTATCATACTTGTGAGAGCTACACCCCTATAATTGTCTGGGTTATTTGGGCCTGCTTTTTTATGGATGGGTACAATAATGGACGTTGACCACGACAGGGGAAACAATCCATGATAAACAAATGGTTTAAATAAAGAAACACAGAAGTCAAATCACATAGTCATTGGCATGTTTTATCATTTCACTTATTATTCTATCTGGTCCCGGGCTTTTACCAGTTTTCACATTTCTAATACTTGCTCTTACTTCATCTGTAGTTATAGGGTCATCAAACAAAAGCTCATCATTTTTGCTCATCTTCTATTTCTTCTACCGCTGGATCACTTTGACCATTACAAAGAGAGTTGAATACACTATGGAAATGGTCAAAACCATTGCTGTGATGTTATTTCATTGTAAATGGTGGATTTCCTGTTAACTGATCGTATTGTACTCCAAAACCAATTTGGGATCATTTTGATTGTTTTAGCTTTAGCATATTCTGTTTTCATCAAATTTCCTTTTCTTCTCTTTTCTTAAATCAATATATTCTTTTCTTTCTTTTGTATATAAATTACTCTTTTCTTCTTTAGACTCTTTTGATTTAGCCCTTCTAAATATTTGTAGTAATCTCTTTACTTCCCTCTTCTTTTTCTCACATTCATCGTCAAAACCAATCTTCATTTTTTTTTTCTTCCCTCCTACTTTCCTTACCATACATGCCGCAGCTCCATATAAAGCATTAACAAAACCATCCACACACTTATTCACATCAACTATCATGTTGTTCATAGCTGTAACTAAACATTGTTTAAAATCATCAGAGTTCAATTCATTCTTAAACGTTTGCACATTTTCCTCTGTCCACACCACTGGCTCCTCACTCACCCTGTCAACTAACGGTACATCTGTTTTTAACAGGACAATAATCCCATGTAAACTGAACTGGCAAATGCCAAGAAAAGAGAGTATCTCCCAACTTTAAACACAATATAAACGTAGTTCACTAGATATTAGAAAATAATCAATTACACTACAACCCTGAGGAGCAACAAAAGTAAATTCTCCATCAGCATCAGTGTCACACGAACTTTCAGAATACACAAATCAAACAAAAAGCAAAGGTCCAACAAGAAACGACCAAACTTGTTTACAATTTTATCTCTTTTGAACATCTTTTCATAGAAACAATTTCATCATTTTCGTTGTCATCATCATTTGCACATTAACACATGATTATACATTTCTATCACCACATGTGATATATATAAACATTATTATCAGAAAGAGACTGCAGCAGAGTATCTTCAAGCATAAGTATACCATCTGTGAGATAGTTTGTCTATATAGGGGCCCTCCATCAGGGACAACATAGCACCCCACAAACACAACATCCTTATCTAAACTAAACACACATTTATCAGTTTGAATCACGACAACATTTTCACAATCAATTTCAATTTTTTTTTATAAAGTTTGCAAAGTCTTTTTTAACAAGTACAACAACTCCTCCAGAAACGCGTCCATGCACAGACAGTTTCTTAGCACGAGCACTAAACACAACATAATTTTTAAAGTGAAAACTGAAATCAAAAGCATGATCGATGAAAGTTTCTGTTAAACAAATTTTATCACATTTGTTAACAAAATCAAGGGAAAGAAATGTCAGCTAGTTTATTTTTCAAATTTTCAACATTGTAATTTAGAAAATTAAGTCTTGACATTTGATGATAGGCCTTATGTTATTTGTTATTTTGTTATTGCTGGTAGTCGAGCGTGACCCCCCCCCCCCCCCCCCCCCCCCCCCCCCCCCCCCCCCCCCCCCCCCCCCCCCTGTTTTGTGAGCTAACTTTGTTCAAAGTTACTGTTTTGCCCGCTAAGGTAATTGCCCATCCCTGTCTGTCGTGCATTATCACCCGCAAGAAGCCAGCGTATGAACGCGGCCCCAGTGACTGCCCGCGATTTCGCGAGTACCCGTGTTGCCTGCACGCTGCGTACCAGTGACCTGGCTTGGTGCACCTGAACCAGAACTGTTCGCCGTACTGCGTGTCGTCCTCCTGTCACCCCCTTCTGTTGTGGAGGAAGAGAGAGAGGCTGGTGATGCACGCTCTCCACCTTCCTCCCTCTGGTCTCCTGTCTGCGGGGTTTTCAACGTGGCTTCATCAGCAACCTGTGAGTGGAGGTGGGAGAGGAAGGGGGGCGTGATGGGAGAGTGGGTTGATTTTCATGGTGGAAGAGGAAAGGGGTAGGGTTTGGGTTAGGGGTGGTGGTGGTGGGCTCAGGTACAGGCACACCACGAACATCATCATTTCTTTCCCCAAACTGTCTGTCATTCTCTGGTTTACGTGTTTGAACGGTCAGCTTGCCTTTAACAAACACTGCTACTTTCCCTTGTTGTTTTGCCATTTGTACAATGTTTTGTTGCCTGCGAGTTACATCTGTCGCTAGTCTGACCCCCTTTTCTTTCCAGTTGCCCTCTGAAGTCTTATCTCCCTTACTTCCTTCCTCCCACCTCCACTCACAGCTGATGAAGCCACGTTTCCATATCCTTATTTCAGTTCCATCTTAATTTCACAATCATTCATTTCGTGGCTCCCCGGCCTAGCCCGCCCCACTCTGTGTGCCCTTACATCTTTGTCATCTTCTGTCCACTTTCTTCCCCCCCCCACCCCATTCAATGCTTCACACACCGCATGAGCACACGCGTCATACCCCTCCCTCCCTCCCACCACCATGCACAGGGGGGACCCCAAACATACGCAGATTATCCCGCCGCGAAAAATCCTCCAATTTGTCAATCTCATCAGTCAGTCTATTTACTTCTTCTTTCAGTCTTCCACTCTTTCAGACACACACGCACACTTATCTCTCCCTTCTTTCGCCTCTGTGTGCAGATCATCCAACTCAGCAGTCACAGTGTCCATTCTGTTGCATAGCAAACTGTTCTCTTCTTCTAGTCTGCTACATCGTTGGTCTATTTGATCACATTTTTCACACTACTTTAGTTAGGCCTTGCTTTATCTCACCCAGTTCGTCTCTGATGATTCTGTTCTGTTGTAATTGTTCCTCCCTAAGTTCAGTTAAGTGTGTGTGTTTTGTATGTCAAACTGTGCTTTGAATTACTGACTTTGGGCCTCAATAGCTGCTAGAATGTGAGAGAGATTATCAGAGGCACTCTTCTTCTCCTCCACCATCACACTCTCCGCCCTTCCCTTTTCCGTGTCTTTCATGTCACACGTTTCTTACGTAGTTATTGGACCTGGATCCGTTTGAGCATCATGGCTCAGCAGAATTTTCCACATCAGGTACACGGCGTTTCGTCGCTCACAAGCCTACAGCCACAGGCACATGCAAACTTACACTAATCTGCCCTTCAGTAACAAAATCAGCCGTCAGATTTTCCCACCCTGCCATTGTCCCTGACGCTAACAGCTGATCTGACATGACCGAATGGAACGCATGACTGTTCATGACAGCAAGGTCTGACAGCAGCACGGACACACATTTCAAAAGTGCGAAGATGACAATGCAAGCCATCATCATGTCACTTAAAGTCAAGTCGACTTCACACGCCTGTGTTTTCCCAGGCGTAAACAATGTCAATTTTCTGGCCAGGTGAAAAACGACCAGTTCAAGCTCGCCACAGTTCAACACCGATCATTTTGATGATAATTCAACAGTCTACCTGCAGAGTGACCATACACAGACAACCTATCCAACTCTGGCTTTCTTTCGGGACTTGGAAGTCAACCAAATTCAACATAATGAAGAAGAACATTCTGAACGCTGCTTACTAGTCGCCATCTTGCCTCCGAGCAGAGAGAGAGAGAGAGAGAGGGCATGCACACAAGCCTGTGAGTTTTAGTATGTGTACACACACCAGCAGTTTACGTGTTTTTTTTTTTCTGCCTGTTCTCCTTTAAAACAAAAGTACTGGAGAGGAAAATGTTATGTAAAACAGTTCCTACTGATGACTGAAAACAATCACTGAGCCAAACAGAACCACACACTAGATGAAAAAAACAACAGTACAACTACAATAACAACAATACACACAAACGCCCCCCCCCCCCCCCCCCCCTCCCTCGCACACACACACACACACACACACACACACACACACACACACGCACACACACACACACAAATACAACATCAGCAGCACGCACGCACCCGCATACACACACACACGCGCGCGTGCACGCATGCACGCACACACACACACACACACACACACGCAATGTACGCACACACACACACACACACGCGCTCGCGCATGCACGCACGCACACAGGCACGCACGCACACACACACACACACACACACACACACACACACACACACACACGTACGCACACACACACACACACACACACACACACACACACACACACACACACTATTTCAGCTGTAATACAAATGTGTAAACAAAATCTCCGTATTACAACACAGCCGATCGTATCTCTGTCTGTCCAGGTGTTTATCATAAGCGCGGCGCGCACCCAGCTTCATGCGGGAGACCGAGAACAGTATGAACCAGGATTTTACTTGTATTCGTCTTGTTACGACCAGTTCAGATTGTGTGTGTGTGGTGTCACACGATAGCAGAGCCAGTGACGATATTGTTGAGATATTTTTAGAGTCGTGGCTTCCTCAAGACGTGTGTGTGTGTGTGTGTGTGTGTGCATGTGTGCGTGCGCGCGCGCGAACGTACACAGTAGGTAAGTAGGCCTACGCCGTCCCTAACCAAGGTGGCTTAGTGGTGTGCGTGCGTGGAACTGAAGCGTTTTTTGGACGGCCAAAGATAGGGGTATGCGCAGTGTGTTGTGTGTTGCGCTAGCACGTTCTCACCATTATTATTACATCTGCGTATATTTCTCCAGATCACGTTAGTCTGGGAAAGAAGATCCTCGACTCTGTATGGATTCTTGTGACCTTTGAATCAGACAGGTAGGTCTGGAGGTCGTGTGCGTGCTTTTTCAATGGGACTGTGTTCATCCGTGCGAAGTAAAAGTGAAGAAGGCGTTTAGTCATGACTCGTTGTGTCAGCAGGAGTGCGTACGCGGTTGGCCTTCGCAGTTTGGTTTGGTGACATGTATAACGCCCGAGTGTTTGTTAGTAAGGATACAGTGCAACCTGCAGTAAACAAGGGGAATGTCTCAAGTGAAGTGGGAGGGTGTTCACAGGCAAGACACGTTGCACGCTTTGCTTGAGTTCAGTCCTGTATCCTGGAATGACAGAAATGTGCACCATGACCCTTCTGTCTGGTTTTTTGTACTCCCAGTTCTTATAGAATAGGGAGTACTTTAGAATGGGAACGAAGAAATGCTGTCGGTGTGTGTGTCTGTGTGTCTGTCCGCCCGTCCGTCCGTCCGTGGTCAAAATGTGTTCCACTCGCTCCAGACAAAACTACTGGGCCGATCTTCCTGAAAATTTGTAGGCATGTTCATTATGGTCAAGGTTGATGCCGGATGTTTTAGTTGACTGTTATAGCCGTTACTAACGGCTGTAACGGCCTGTAACGTTTTTTTTTTTTTCTTTTTTTATGGAATATCTCCAAAAGTACTTGGCCGATCTTTGTGAAAATTAGCAGGTATGAACATGATGGGTCACGGATGATACGCGATGTTTTAGTTTACCGTTATAGCCGTTACTAAGGGATATAACGGCCCATAACGGTTTTCTTCTTTATGGAATATCTCAGAAAGTACTTGGCAGGTCTTTCTGAACATTTGTAGGTATTATGGGTCACGGATGATGCCCGATGTTTTATTTTACCGTTATAGCCGTTACTGACGGCTGTAACGGCCCTAACGGTTTTCCTTCTTCATGGGATATCTCAGAAAGTACGTGGCAGGTATTTCTGAAAATTTGTAGGTATGTTCATTATGGGTCACAGATGATGCCTGATGTTCACGTTTACC